>JUDZ01009543.1:0-26904 GCA_000812845.1 Stagonosporopsis tanaceti | reverse complement strand
GTTTGGATACCCCGTTATGACGGGCGCTTCGGCGCGGGTCCAGCGCGAGTTCGATTCCGGGTTTCCCTCACTTTCTCCGGGTCAATTTTTTTTGGCTTGGCTCCTTTTTGCTCACGTCGATTCTTTCACTTCTGTCACCTCACGTGTCGATGCGTTCCCTTGCAAGTATGTGTACGCATCAACTACTGAGAGGCACGATCCGGACTGCGGTCAATGAACCATTGAGACTGTCCGTATTGGAATGTTGGTGGCTTATCTTGCAAACTACTGTAATTTTTTGGTCCATGAACCCATAAAGCTCTATTGATGAGCATGAACGTGCTCAGCCACTCGCCTTCTCGTCGACCTCCTCACCATCTACGAACAGCCCATCCTCAACCTTGACTTCATCGACGACCTTCTCAAGCTCACCCAGAATGATCACAGCTTCAGCGCTCCTATGCTGCCAAAGTAGACCCAGGTCCTTCACCGTCACATCCTGCACATCCCCAGCCTTCATGTCCAGCACCTTCCTCCAGAGCCGCATGACATTCGTGACATGATCAGGGTGCTGCAATGACAATCTGTTCCCAAGCGCTCGCACATTGTCCCACTGCCAGTCAGTCAGATCGTTCTTCGCCAACCTGTGTATGCGGCCTTCGACTTGGTTCAACACTAGACGCGCAAGACCCTCAGGCATAGTCAGCAGCGCGCCAGTGTCTTGGAGGATAGCAGTTCGAGTCTTGGGTGTTCGGTCGTACTGCGACGTTGGGACGTGCAAGAAGAAAGCAGTGTTGTGGTCGATGAGATTTGTAATGTTGTTCCGTAGCGACTTGAGGAGCGCGACATCGATAGCTGAGCGCCGCGAGAGCTTTGCGAAGGTGCGTCGAGCGGAGTCGCTAAGATCCACGTCTGGGTTCAAAGTCGGAGTGCAGGCGGTGTTCATGCTGGCGGATGGAGACAATCGTTTCGAACGCGACTTGGAGCAACGGAAACAGTTGACGCTTGGTTGTGCAGTAAGGAGATGTGGGCAAGAAGGCGAAGGGGCATGAGGAGAGACTGATGATCTGATGACTCCAGCCTTTGCCTTCACTTTCGTTATTGCGTTCGGCCAGGAGCACTGCCATCCAGTAGTTCAAAACATTTACCACCTACGATCAATCTCACGTGTCCTTCTTGTAAACATGATGAGGCTACCAGGTAGGCAACAGCCGTATCCAAGACTCGGAGCCAATGAATGACGCTGTTGTCGAGGCTAGGCTTGTGACTGACAAGGTGCAAACGCAGCAGAAGTGAAGGCCGCCGCAGGTGAAGGGAGAGAAACCCCGGCACACTTGTTTTCAAGCACCTCATTACACACTTTCGCGCCCTCTCACATTCTCACACACATCGACTCAACCCTGATGCAATATGGCTTCTCAACTGTCAATTCCGAACACCTCTCGTGCAGACATAGCAGCTATCTTGCTATCGATGTCACAGACCCCTGGGCGAGGCCGCAGGACTCTGAGAACACCCGAGAACGTTGAACGTCGTCCAAGTATTTCTGATACTCTTAGCGCCGACTCAGTCGTTGTCTCCAAAGTCTCCAATAGCGATGATGAAGCCATGGGCACGGAAGTTAAGATGGCTCTTTGCGAGCCGAGCGATAACAAGGACGTTGGGTCGAACAGCTGCGATGCGCTGCATGCCCCCAGTGCTTTACCGGTTGTGCCGCCGACAGCACCGATGTTTCCACCTTTCAATGCTTGGGCAACCTTTCCTGACAATACTGTTGAAGCCGATCTACCTCACAGTGCTCCCGCATACAGATCTTCGTTCATGGAGCATTCGGGAACATCTTCGTTTGCTAGGGCGGTCAGCCCGACCAAGCCTGTGAGTCTTGGAAGAGCCGCACAAATTAAAGACAGTCCAGGTTCAGGTTCACGCATGCCGTCGTTGACGCCTCCAGATATGATCGACAGCCTTCTGGGTCCTCCTTCATTATCCATCGAGACGAGCGTCGCTCCTTTGTCGGCTCCGGTACCCATGAGGTTTCAGAGCAGCGGTCGACCGCCATATAAGGACTTAGTCATGCCGCGCCCTCGAAACATTGCAACGAACATTTCGCGACCCAAGTCTCAGCAACGACCCGCTACCGAGATCACCCCCAATATTTCTGATCTTCTTGCAAAGCATGCTCGCCCAGCACCCCAGCATCTTGTCCAGACCCAATTCATACCAACAGGGTATATGGCTCGAGCCAAGGATGTGACGGATACTCAGACCACACCTGAGCCAGCGCTATCAAAGGATACAAAGGTGCAGGGAAGGATGCGGATAGTCTGGCGTCCACAAAAACATGCTGTAAGCCCTCCAAGAGATAACGCAGCGAAACGTCGGAGGGATGGCTTTGAACAGAGGGACATCTACATCGCCGACTTCAAATACCGCACCTTGAAAGCTATTCAGATGCCAGCACGAGACGATGTGCTGCCAGGTGGAGACCCACCTGAGCCAACACCCACGACCTTGCCCTACGGAGACGACATCGACTTCCAAACCAGCATGCTTCTGTACTGGCTTGATGAGAAAGAGACAACGTACACGGAGTGTGCTCGGCGATTTAGGTCAAAGTTCCCAGGAGAGACAGCTACTGACGACACAATCCG
Organism: Stagonosporopsis tanaceti; assembly: GCA_000812845.1. Taxonomy (NCBI): domain Eukaryota; kingdom Fungi; phylum Ascomycota; class Dothideomycetes; order Pleosporales; family Didymellaceae; genus Stagonosporopsis; species Stagonosporopsis tanaceti. The sequence continues at coordinate 24,274 of JUDZ01009543.1, read as the reverse complement.
CAAGAAGCACCATGCTGCACTGATTCGGCTCGCAAAAAAGTACGGATTGAAGCCAGAGACTGAGCTCAAGGAGCCAAACAAGAGCGTTACGCGTCGTGGTCAGCAGGCTGGTCAAAGGTTCAACATGATTGGTGGCAAGGTCGTCTATTCTGCAGCCGCTGGTCCTGGTGTTGCTGGGAAAGTTCGGCGAAGGAGGGTCAGCGAGCCAACGGCTGATCGAGGATTCCTGAAGGCGTGCATTTGTGTCTGGAAAGATACCTCGGATGTAAGCTTTGCAGAAATTCAGCAGAGGTTGGCCCGTGAGTACAACTGGGACATCGGCACAAACACAGTCCAGAAGCTGTACTATCGTGAGCGCGGGCGAGTCTACGACACGTATGACAAAGACAACGATGCTGAGGATGAGCGAGGCACGGAAGAGACTGCCGAGACTGCCAGTGCAGAGTCTGACCAGACCAAGGAGGTTGAGGAGGAGACCCTCGCCATCACTGCTGATTAGAATGTTGACTGTCAAATCAACATGTTCTGTAATCCTTCGTGTCGCTTTGCATTACGGTCCAGTATTTTTGGCCTTTTGGAAGGCGGGATTGACAGCTTAAGCCGGTGACTTGATCCCTGGACTAGACCAGTGTGGTTGCAACCATCAATTACATGTTCACGAACCGCAAAAGCCAATGCCCGTGATGTTGGAGGTCAGGTGGCAATGCACCACGACCCATGCAGCTAGTCCGCCTTGGCTCGCTAAGCGACCCGCCCACCTCAATATCGCCGCGGCGTCGCGAACTTTTCGATTCTTCAACCTCGACGTTCAACTAACCCGGACTTATCAGAAAAGACAGACCACCTCTCGCACTAGCCATGCGTGAGTATCGTCCTTCTGATCGGCTGCGACAGCCTGGCTAACGACCGCTGCAGCTCCCAAGTTCGACGCCTCCGAGGTCAAGGTCATCCACCTCCGTGCGACCGGTGGTGAAGTCGGTGCCTCCTCCGCTCTCGCCCCCAAGATCGGTCCTCTCGGTCTCTCGCCCAAGAGTGCGTACACCATCAAATCATCCGCGCGCACACTTGCGCATGCGCTGTTCCGACCAATTGCTAACGAGATTTACAGAGGTCGGTGAAGATATCGCCAAGGCCACCGGTGACTGGAAGGGTCTGCGCGTCACCGTCAAGTTGACCATCCAGAACCGTCAGGCTGCCGTTTCGGTCGTTCCCTCCGCTTCTTCCCTCGTCATCAAGGCCCTCAAGGAGCCTCCCAGGGACCGCAAGAAGGAGAAGAACATCAAGCACACCAAGTCCATCCCTCTCGACGAGATCATCACCATTGCCAGGACCATGCGTTTCAAGTCCATGGCTAAGTCTCTCGAGGGTACCGTTCTTGAGATCCTCGGAACTGCCTTCTCCACTGGCTGCCAGGTTGACGGCCGCAGTCCCAAGGCTATCCAGGAGGACATCCACTCCGGCGAGATCGAGATCCCTGAGGAGTAAATGTTTGCACATCGGTAAAACGGTGCATGACAGACATGATTGGATGATTTACGCCATAGATGGTTTACATAGCTGAATGAGCAGTACGTCTCCAACACAGAGCTCCAGTCGGTGACTGGTGGGACAAGCCCAGCTACGGCGTTTGAGGTGTCCGATTCAAAAGTGACCTTGGCATAAGGCAATGAGATACCCATTTTGTCGAACCCTATCTGTTTCTCTGTCATTGTGAACTGTGCCTACCTGCTTGGTGAACTCTTCCAAGTGCTCTTCATATCCGATCGCAATTGTGCTTTGCTTCTGATGCTGCGCACGTCTGTACATGGGCATTGAAGGTAGCAAAGTCGAATCACTCCCGCCCTCTACTTCGTAGCATTGCAATCAATTTTGACCACGGAAACACTAGTTCCATACTGGTGCTAGCGCTTTCTTTATCGATAAGAAATATAGCAGGCGCTGTTGCGAAAAGTTGCAGGCCATCGACACAGTCGCGCGCTGAACAACATCAAGATGTCGAAGGAAAATCCAAGCAGAGAGACGTCTAAGATTACAGAAAATGTTAGCAACGATGTGAATCTGAAGCAGGGCAAGAAAAGAAAGCGGGTGGAAGTGCCAAAGAAAGGTGACGGGAAGTTGATTAAATTCGAGGAGCCGAAACCCTCCAGTGTCGAGACAGCTGAGGCAAAACCTGAAAAGCCAAAGTCAATATCCGGAAGCTCAGCCCCAGGCCGGAAAAACGACAAACAAGCAACAGGACGAAATGGGAAACCAGCGAATACACGACTTCAGCAGAACATGCCACCACACCTCCTGCGTAAGCGTGACGAGCTTCTACCTAAGAGAAAGGCTCTGCCCATCTGGTCAAAGGCGCAAGAGATCAGACTGTCTCTCAAGAGGAACAACGTCCTCGTCCTGACAGGAGAGACAGGTTCCGGAAAGTCCACCCAGGTCCCACAGTTCTTGCTGAGTGAGAAGTGGTGTACGAAATGCATAGCTATCACACAACCCCGTCGAGTCGCTGCAATTTCCTTAGCCAGGCGAGTTGCAGAAGAGATGGGCAGTTACATGGGGAGCCAGAGTCCCATGGCAAAAGTCGGTTACAGCGTACGTTTCGACAATGCCACTGGACCCAACACAAGGATCAAATTTCTCACCGAGGGAATGCTACTTCAGGAAATGCTGAGAGATCCGATCATGTCGCAGTACAGTGCTGTAGTGGTCGACGAGGTGCACGAAAGGAGTGTGAACGTTGATTTGATTCTTGGGTTTCTGAAGAACCTGTGCGCAGGTGTCGAGCAGAGTGGCAAGAAGCGTGATCAGCCTCTCAGAGTCGTCATTATGAGTGCTACTGCGGATGTCGAAGCACTTGTAGGTTTCTTCGATGAGGCTGCAGCACCAGACAAGTCTTTGGCGGCAGCAGATGAGGATGTGGTCATGAAGGATGAGAAAGAAACCACGAGCCAGGTATCTAAGTGTTTTGTGGAGGGTCGGCAATTCCCAGTCAAGACGGTGAATCTTCCAAGCCCTACACAGGATTGGGTGGAAGCTGCATTGAAGCTCATCTTTCAAATCCACTACAAGGAGCCGCTGCCTGGTGATATTCTTGTGTTCTTGACAGGTCAGGACACGATTGAGGGTCTGGAAAAGCTTGTCAACGACTACGCTGAGGGAATGGACAGTGAAGTACCCAAGGTGAGTTCAAAGTTCTCCCCTGGTTCTTGAGTCGCGGTTGCTGACAGCTACAGCTCCTTGTTCTGCCATTGTTTGCTGCACTCCCGCAGCACGCCCAACAACGCATCTTCGAGCCGACTCCAGTTCGCACAAGAAAAGTGATCCTCGCGACAAATATCGCCGAAACGTCCGTGACAGTGCCGGGTGTGCGATATGTCATAGACTGCGGCAAGTCGAAGACAAAGCAGTTTCGCAGCCGACTCGGCCTCGAATCACTGCTCGTCAAGCCAATCTCAAAATCCGCCGCAATCCAGCGCAAAGGTCGTGCCGGTCGTGAGGCCCCAGGACAATGCTACAGACTATACACCGAGTCCGGCTACGACGAGATGGAGGAGCGCACGACCCCCGAAATCCTGCGATGTGATCTCAGCCAAGCAATCCTGACAATGAAAGCGCGCGGCGTAGACGACGTGCTCAACTTCCCCTTCCTCGACCGCCCTCCACGCGAAGCCCTCGAAAAAGCCCTCCTGCACCTCCTACACCTCCAAGCACTTACCGAGACGGGCACAATCAGCGACATCGGTCTCAAGATCGCAAAGTTCCCGCTCACACCCACTCTAGGCCGTGTACTCGTTGAAGCCGCAAGACCAGAGCGCGACTGCCTCCTCGACGTCATCGACGTCATCTCTGCGCTGAGCGTAGAGAATGTGTTTCTCAATCTCGTGACGGAGGAGCGTAAGGAAGAAGCTGAGGAGGCGCGTCGAGAACTGTATCGTCGCGAAGGCGATCACATGACGTTGCTTGTCACTGTGCAACGGTATGCGGAAGAGCAATCCGACCGCAAAGCGTGGTGCATCAAGCACTTTGTCTCACATCGCGCTATGCAGAACGTTATGAATGTGCGGAAGCAGCTGAGGCAGCAGTGCCAGCAGCTCAAGCTTCTTACACCGGGAGACGATCAAGACACGTCGAATCCGTCAGAAGAGAGGACGCAGAACATTCTCGCGTGTATGCTGAGAGGTTTTGTGGCGAACACGGCGAGACTGATGCCGGATGGAAGCTACAAGACGCTCAACGGGAATCAGCTCGTAGCGATACATCCTGGATCTGTCCTGTTTGGGCGCAAAGTGGAGGCCATCGTGTTTAATGAGTTTGTGTTCACTGGTAAGGCATGGGCTAGGGGTGTGAGTGCGGTACAGTTGGACTGGGTCTCGGAGGTCATTGACTCTATTTTGTAATGCGGAAGAGGGGTTCGGAGCCCCTGGAGTCATTGAAAGCTCAATCAATGACATCGTCCCTCCTTGCAAAGATCTCCTTTAGCACATCATCCGTCTTCGCTCCGATCGCATTGTGATACATCGAGTTCGTGACAAACGGTTTGCACCCCCTAATCGTGTTCGCAGTCTCCATGCTCAGGTCGAAATCGACGTACATGTCGTCGTGATAGACCGCTGCATACGTAGGCACCTCGTTCTTCTTCAGCTGCTCGCTATCGTAGAGTTTGGGCCAGTCCTTCTCTTCGGCAAGCAGTCGACCCACTTGCTTCAATTTCGCGAGCTCCGGGTAGCAGTCGAACATGAATGGGTAAATCATCTCACCAGTGAAGTACACTGGGTCTGCAGAGTCCACGTTCTGCAGCGAGAACTCGGGAAACTTTTCAAGAACCCGTTCAGCGGACCAATTCGCTGCCTCACCTTGGCAGTAGATGGGTTCGTGTAGCAAGGCATAGATGACATTCGTATCCCACGACTGGGCAGCCTCAAGTGCGAGAACAGTGGGTCGTGTCAGGTGTCCAAACTGGCTCAAATCTGTGTCTGCTCGCAGGACTAAAGCATGCACCTCATCGAAACCTCCATGTTTACCGAAGAAAATTCCGAGTTGGAGGAATCGTCGAGCGCTCAGGTAGCCCTCTCCACCTTGTACGCGTACCGTGGTGTCGCCAAATCTGGACAGGAGCTTGATGATGCGCTTCACGCGGTCAACATCCTCGGGGTACTTCTCGTAGTATTGTTTGTTTCTCGTCTTCACACGCTTATACAGGCGCTCGTACGCTTCATCCGGGTTGCTGCGTAGAGGTGGTAGTCCGCCGAAAAGGAACGCTTCTTTCACGCCTTCAGGGTAGAACGAGAGATATGTTGTTGCGCAGAAACCACCAAACGACTGCCCCATTATTGACCATTTCTTCTTATCATCTGGATAGTCTGCGGTCAGTGCCTTTCGAATAGCTTCGCAATCCTTGACAATGCTGTCCGCGCGGAAGCTCTTCATGTACTCTGCTTGGACTTTTTCGTCACCACGGAGCTGCAGAGAACTCTGGCTGATGGCGGTTGACAGACCAGTACCGCGTTGGTCGAGCATCAGAACACGATATCCCTTGTCCAGGATAGTCGGAACCCAAGACACATTCTCAGGGCTACGGCATTCGAAGCCTGGGCCGCCCTGCAGGTAGACTAACCATGGTAGCTGGACTTTCTTTGGGTCTGGTGCACCATCTGGTGAGTAGTCGGCTGGCTTCTCGGCTTTCAGCGCTGAGCGTGCAAACAGTTGCAAATGTCCTGCTGAGGGGTTCGAGTAATCACGAGGTACCTGGAAGAAGTGCTCGGTAACTCTGAGCTTGCCTGTCCCAGTCAGAGGTTTGGTACTTGCGTTGGTAGTTAGAGTGATATACCAGGCACCAAATGACTTCTTTGCTCGAGGATCTTCGCTGCTTGTATCATGTTGCTGACGTTTGTTGCGGACGCGCGGGGGCTGGAGTGAATGTCAAGTAGCTTTTATCGATAAGAAAGTGCCCCACATCCTCCACCACCTTGTGCAGGCTATGATGCATGAGCCAGGCTCAGGTCACCCGTCCAATTATATCGAGCGCCTCGACAAATCTCATAGGAGCGCCGGCACCTCAAATCTCCTTGATCACCTCCTCATTGCTCGTCGAGAGCTTCTCTTGTTCGCGTCTTTGAAACCGAGATTTTCTAGCAGTCGCGGGGGGCGAATTTTCAATTGGACATTCAAGGCCAACTTGGAGAGGGATCAAGCGCTCTCCAAGCTCTAAAATAAAGACTTAGAGTCAGTCACGATGGCGAAAGACAAGAAGAAAGGTGACAAGGCAGCTGCCAAAGCAGCAAAAGCCGCCAAGCAAGAGAAGAAAGCCGGCAAGAAAGACAAGAAGCAAGCAACCAAGAACAAGGACGTGGACTCCGATACCGAATCCGTAGATCTTGATGCAGTCCTGGCACAGTACGCGAAAGAGCAGGAGGCATACCACGAAATCACGGAGACTGCGTGCGAGCCACCGGCGGCTAGGTCGTCCAGCACGTTGATCGCAAATCCGGCCAACGAGAACGAAGTCTTCCTGTACGGCGGAGAATACTTCAATGGCGCGACTGCACACTTCTACAACGATCTTTTTGTCTACAATATCAAGCGAGACACCTGGAATAAAGTCACGAGTCCCAACTCACCCTTGCCACGATCGGGACATGCCTGGTGTCGAGCAGCGAACACGCAGGAGATTTACTTGTTCGGTGGCGAGTTTAGTTCGCCTAAGCAAGGTACCTTCTACCACTACAATGACTTCTGGAAGTTGGAGCCCAAGAGTCGAGAGTGGACACGTGTGGAGACCAAGGGTAAAGCATCCAGCCCACCGGCGCGAAGTGGACATCGCATGGTCAGCTTCAAACAATACATCATCCTTTTCGGGGGTTTCCAGGACACGTCGGCAACTACGAAGTACTTGAACGACCTATGGATCTACGACTGCATCAACTTTACTTGGCACACACCGAAGCTGCAGGCAGCGCGTGCAGTCCCAGATGCGCGATCCAGTTTCACACTGCTTCCCCACGACCAGGGCGCTGTGATCTACGGCGGCTACTCACGAGTCAAGACCGCTGCAGGAGGCAACAAAGGGCAACAGCAGCAGCAAGGAAAAGGTAAGAAAGGCGGTGGCGGTGGCCCAGCGTCGCGTATGGTCCTCAAGCCTAAGGTCCACGTCGATACCTGGTTCCTGCGCGTTACACCACCACCCGCCGACCAGCCATCCACAAATCCACCAACCGTCTCGTGGGAGAAGCGCAAGATGCCTGCGAACGCGCCGAACCCCGCGCGCGCAGGAGCCACAATGGCATTCCACAAGGGCCGTGGCGTGCTGTTTGGCGGCGTGCACGACGTTGAGGAGAGCGAAGAGGGCATCGACTCTGAATTCTTCAACCAGATGTTTGTCTGGAACATCGAGCGAAATAGATACATGCCTCTCTCGCTCCGCCGACCCAAAGCCAATGCAAACAAGCAGGCCGCCAAGCAAGCCAATGTCAGCCGGCGCGCACGCGGGAAAGCGGATGAAGAAGAACTGCTTGCCAACCTCAAAGCGCTCGAGATGAAGATTGGAGGCGCTACAGCACACGATTCCGATGATGAGGCCGACAAGGCGAAGGAGGAAGAGGAGGAAGAAGACCAACGCCCTGAGAAACCACGTCTCTTCGAGTTCCCCCACCCGCGCTTCAACGCCGCGCTGGCCGTCCAAGGCGACACACTCTTCATCTACGGCGGCACATTCGAAAAAGGCGACCGCGAATTCACCTTCGACGAGCTGTGGTCCGTGAACCTCAACCACCTGGACGGCGTGACCGAGATCTTCAAGCGCGAGCTAGACGACTGGGTCGGCAGCGACGACGAAGCCGACTCCGAGGACGACGACGACGAGGATGACTACGACTCCGACGAAGGAGAAGCCGAAGACGAGGATGCCCCCTCCACCGCACCAACCAGCACCACCGACTCGCCCCTCGTCGCCCCCGCGAAAGAAGCCGACGAGGATCTCGGCACCAACGAGGAGATCTCCGCGCTCACGGACGGCCTCCCCCACCCGCGGCCCTTCGAGTCGCTCCGCGAGTTCTACGCCCGCACGCAGGAGACGTGGATTAATCTCAAGATCGACGAGCTGGACCGGAAGAAGCGGACGGACGAGTTCGGCGTCAAGGCAAGTTTCTCTGCTCCCCTATGCTGTTCTCACTTACTCGTGTATTTCATTCGTGGGAATATGGAGGACTTACTAACCCTGCGCACAGGAGATCAGACAATTGGCATTCAAGGATGCGGAGGAGAAGTTCTGGGATTGCAGGGAGGAGATTCGTGCTCTGGAGGATGAGCAGGAGGCGGCGGGTATTGGGGAGGTGGTTAGTTTGGCGGATAAGGAGAGTAGCGGGGCCGGGGCCGGGAGGAGGAGGTAGATGTGCTGTTCTCCATTTGGAAAGATATCCCAGGCCTCATGGGTACGGATTAGAGTGGAGGGGTGATGATGGTTTGTGGTCCGCAATACAAACTCAGTTGGTATGTGCCACGAGATCATGAATAGAAAACTGAAAGGCTAGACCATACGACTGGCACTCACGGAGCTATATATCTGAAGACGTATTGATTTCTTGATTCACCAACACTCGAGCTAACTTTCTCCACGCATAATCTTCTGAGCCTCCTCCAACTGCGCCTCGATGTCAAACTCCCAAATCCACTGCATCCGCGTCAGAAAGCTGTGCTCAATCTTGTCCAAATCATCCCCACACAGCTCCATATCATACAACATGCCCGCCTCCTGGCTCGTCGTAACATTCTTCTGCGTGCGCTCCCTGCGCACCTGATCAAACGCCTTGAACGCAGCGTCCAAGTCGTCGACGTTGTTTGCGTCCTTGATCAGGTTGGCCAGGATGTACGAGTCCTCGATGCACATGCCTGCGCCTGCGCCCTGGTGGGGCGTGGTCGCGTGTGCGGCGTCGCCGAGCAGGCACAAGCGGCCTTTGTGAAAGGTGTTGCAGGGTGGGTGCATGAAGAGGGCCCAAACGTCTGGTTTCTCCATTGCGCCGACGATTTTCTGGACTTGCGGACCCCAGGCGGCGAAGTCGGCGTCCATGCGCTCTTTTGAGGTGGTGACGACCCATTTCTCGTCGTCCCAGGTTTTGCTGGAGTTGAAGGCGACGACTGCGGCTTGTTAGTTTGAGGTGGAGAGGTGGGGCGAGAGAGGGGACGGACCGTTCATTGTTTTGCCTTTTTGCACGGGGAAGGTCAGGATGTGTCCGTGGTAGCCTAGGAAGATGGAGCTGTTTGCTGCGACATCTTCACCCAGCAGCTTTATTGCCTTATCCATAGGAATCAACCCTCGGTAGGCGTACTTTCCTGAGTACTCTGCGAACGATGCAGGGTCGTCCTTGCCGAGCAGCCAGGGTCGTGTCTTTGACTTGATCCCGTCGCACCCAATGACGGCAGAATGCTGTGCTGTGGTTCCATCGGCAAAATGAAGCACCATGTCCCCCGAGTTGTCTTTTGCGTTGCTCAAATCGACCAGTCTCTTACCAAAGCGAGCTACGTTGTCGGGAATGTCTTTCACCAGCTCGTCCAAGAAAGCCGCTCGGTACACACCTCCCCGTTCGCCGCCAGCTGACATTGGCACATCGAACAGTGCATCACCAACCCTCTTGCCCGGCTTGACAAACCCATCCTTATCAGCCTTGCGTTCGTCGCCGACGCGGATGGTAAACCACGAGTCTTCCTTTTCTTTCCACTGGTTGCCCGTCTTGGTCTTGATGAAGGCCTCGTGGATTTTGGGAGACATGAGCTTCATGGCCCGCCCGGCGTTTGGTCCCAGATATACACCAGCACCTATCTCGCTGAAGTGAGACGCTGCCTCGTAGACGGTAATCGGTATGTCATATCGCAGGAGTGTGATGGCGAGGCAGAGACCTGAAATGCCGCCGCCTACAATGGCAAGATTGTAGTCCTTCTTGGGCGCGTCTGTGGAGGCCATTGCGAGAGGTCCGCGAGCGGGGAGGTTCAATAGAGCAACTGCGAGCGAGCTGTCCGCGAGATTTTGAGAGCTCAATACCGAATCTGAGGCTTGCTGTTAGCTTCACGGGTCTAAAGCACGGCTGTCACGACGGGTGCGGCTCTGCAGCGACTTACTTTGATCTTCATCCGACGGCGCCCATTCGACTACACTTGCGATGACGCATGGCAGCCATCGCTCTACAACCGGCCAATCAGCCCCGCGCCATTAGCTCGGCTCCATGCAGTGGTCGTCGCAACGGTCTCGGGAGGCCAAAATTCGGACCTCCAGATACCTATATACGAGCTGCTCTCGACGGACAGCAAGGCGCTAGCCGATGGTGCTTATCCGATGAGGCTGCGTCGCCAGTGTGTCTTCCGACGTCTGAGGCAGCGCTCAACACGCTCAAGACAACAAGCCATGTGGGGTGGATTGTGGGGTTGGCCTTGCTGGACCGCACCGCGGGACCTCGGATTAGAGCGCATCTGGATTCGCGCTAGTAAGCAACTGAGGGACCGAGTCGCAAGACGCTTCGATGACCCCAACAAACACCACGATCTGGGCTCGATTGTGCGACTCAGAGCGCCTCTGCAGGCTCAAGCTGTCCTATGGGCTTCTGCAATATGCATAGTGCTTGATGCGGCGGCTCTGCTGCCACGTCGTTGTTATTGGGCGGTGCCGACTCTGCCGTCATCACTTTAGAGCTGCTAGCTGGATGGAGTATATTTCACGGTGGGAGGATTTCGTTTCTGCTGTTTTCAATCCTTTCCAGTATCACGACATTTTTTATTTTGATTTCCAGCTGTCTTTTCGCGCTGAGGCTGGTATACGATGGCTAATGCTTCGTACGCTGCGCGGCAGCCTCCTGCTGTCGAAGGCGAAGAGCCGGTTAACGTGCTGGTCACTGGCTTTGGGGTAAGTGAATCTCATGTTATAGCATGTGATTTTGTACTTCTACTCGCGACGTTCTCAAAGTCTGCTGTCTGCTGTCCACCCTCCTTGCGTGTCCAGCTCTGTCATTCCCATTTTGCGTTCGATGACGCAGGGTTCAGCCGAGGTCCATGATCAATAAGGATCAACGAAACAACAACGACGCGCATTTCCACGATACGTTGTATCAAACACCGCAAGAAACCGAGTTCACGATTTCCACATGCAGATTCCATGATTCCCAAGCCCCAACATCCAGAACACTTCACAGTTTATCTTCAACCGCCCCAACCCACCACACCCCACCCACACCCACATCACTGACACACCACATAGCCCTTCCTAGACAGGTACCCCAAAAACTCCTCCTGGGAAATCGCCTCCACTCTCCCCGCCCTCCTCCCCAGCTCCCCCTCTACCAGCTATCCTCCCATCAAGATCTCTGTTCACCACGCCCCCATCCGCGTCAGCTACGCCAACGTCCACGCCCTGGTCCCGACCCTGCTTCCCCCGGGCTCCTCCACCTCGCCCGCCGCAGACATAGTTCTGCACATCGGGCTCGCAGCAAGCCGGACGTTCTACGCCATCGAAGACGGGGCGCACGCACGGGGCTACGGCAAGACGGCCGATGTGGATGGCGAGTTATTCGGCGACGAGGTGGGGGGCGAGGCGTTCCCCACGGACAGGTTTCCAGGGGTGTTGAGGACGGGGTTTGACAACCAGGACGTGCTGGCGCGCTGGAGGGCGCAGCTGCATTCCTCTCCCTCGTCCGCGGCTGCAATGCCCGATGTCCGTACGAATCCCGATGCGGGGAATTTCTTGTGCGGGTTCATTTACTATAACTCTCTAGCGAGGTGTTACGAGCGCGGCGGCGAGGAGGCCGACAGGCCGGTTGTGTTTTTGCATGTCCCTGATCTGAGTGCTAGTCAGGCGGCGCTGGATGAGGGGAGGAAGGTGGCGATTGCGTTGATCAAGGCGCTGGTCGAGAGTCGGAGGGACAGAGGGGTGAGGAACTTTAGGGGGAGTGGCGGGGAGGGGCTGCAGGAGGATGATGCGAGGAACAATACTGCTGTTTAGGGAGGGGTGGAAATTTGGGTTCGATGCTACAGAGTACGTTTTTGACTGATGACTACGCTGGTCGAGATGATATCGTCGTTCGAAATCCCGTAATATCCATCACCCTTCCCATATGTGCAGCTTGTCCCACTCCTCAGTCCAGCCCTTGATCTTTGCATCCTCAACCTCGAAGATGGCAGCGGCATGCCAAGCTGCTGTTGCCGGTCATGTATGTCACTGTGCGATTCACCATTGCGGCTTCCTGATGCGCTGTACCGCGGGCAAACACATGCATCCTTTGCAACAAACCGCATCGTGAGAGTCGATATGTAGATCCGATACGCAGACCATGACCTTTACATGTGAATCGGTGTAGTCTTGGGGTGACTTGCAGTCCGGAAAGCTTGCAGTTGCGACAAATTAGACACTGTCATGGCAGGGATGTTCTACCGTCTGACGGCTCTGTTCTCCTTTGATGAATACGCAAGACGAGTGCACTGTTTAACCAGGCCTACGTTCTTCTTCTTTTGTGTTAGCGAGGGTGCAGTGCGCGACGCTCTGGCTACCGTGCTGTCCTTCCTCGATTTGAGCAGTACTCTGCTTGACAGGTGGGTGTTCCTTGTTAACATACTGGCGTGGGTATATCGTGGCTTAGCAGCAGGTGAACCAAGAAAGGTGTCGCTGTGTTTTTACTCCTTGAGAGGAGTGCGCTTCATCTTGACATCATGTCACTTGCTATGCTCCTTGAGCCAAAGCCATATCAAGAGCATCCATGCAGTCGATAGAAGTGCGTCCTAAAAGGCAATCAATTGGGATCCACGCATAGGCTCAGCCCGTCATACGTTGGTCTCCATCATCCGTTGTCTCCGTTGGCCGGCCAAGCTCCCGCAAAGAGGCCTTCAGGCGTGCGATGCGTGCCTCCAGATCCTCGATCTCCTCTTCCTGGTCTTCACACGTCCTGTCGATCTCTGGTAGAGCCATAACGGCGCGCTGGGCGCTCTGAATCTTCAGCCTGACGTCGGTGGCCGCGGTAGCTACATGCTGGATCTCGAGAGGCCCATCAGCAGCGGGCTGGGAAGGCGCAGGCGTGGGTGCGGTGTCGAGCAGGCGCTTGAGCAGCTTGTGGAGGTCCGGCAGGATGTCGAAGGCGGTTGGTGGTGGAAGGCCTGGGGAAGCATGAGCAGGAGCAGGAGCTTGCAATGCGGGCGTCGCAGAGCCCGTTGGTGGCAGCGAGGCGCGCGCAGACGCAGGGGCGTGGGGTGTGGCAGCTCCAGACATGATAAGTGTCGCTGGGAAGACAAGGTGCGGTAATAGTGGGGATGGCTAGGCCTGGTGTCGATGCGGGAGACGCGCCTTGTCCGACGCGCCGCGCAGATCGGTGGCGTGGTGATTGGCTGCGTGAAGCAGTGCTGCTGGCGGGCTGCTGCTGTGCGAGGGCGAGGCTGCGAGCGTTCTAGTGGACCGCTGAAACGTGCGCGTTGGGTTTGCAGCGCCAGGCGATAGCCTATCGGTGCCGGCCGCGGCGATAGTGGTGGTGTGGTGGTGTAGTGGAGTTGTTGAAGCAAATTGACGTCTTGGTTCCTTGCTCCGATGCTTCAGGGCTAGGCCTCAGCCCCACTACCCCTCCGTGCTCTCCAACAGCTTTTGGTTCACGCTTTTTTGCGACCTATATCCTCTCCTGCTCGAGCGTCCTCTCGCTCCCATATCCCTTTTCTCACCACCTATCAATTGACCCGTAAATATGGTGCAGGTCGACCAGAAGGCTGTATTGATCGTCATCGACGGCTGGGGTGTTGCGACTGAGAAGTCGCGCAAGGATGGAGATGCTATCCTCGCCGCCGACACCCCCACTATGGACGAGTTTGCCAGGAGCGGCTCCAAGACCGCCCAGGGCTACACCGAGCTCGAGGCCTCTTCCCTCGCTGTCGGTCTCCCCGAAGGCCTCATGGGCAACAGCGAGGTCGGCCACTTGAACATTGGTGCCGGCCGTGTTGTCTGGCAGGACTCGGTCCGCATTGGGCAGACCATCAAGAGCGACAAGCTCGGCGAGGTCGACAATGTCAAGAAGTCTTTCCAGCGCGCGATTGACGGCAACGGCAGGCTTCACTTCTGCGGACTGGTGTCTGACGGCGGTGTCCACTCCCACATCGACCATCTGGTTGCTCTCCTCAAGGTCGCCAAGAAGATGGGCGTCCCCGAGGTCTTCATCCACTTCTTTGGCGACGGCCGCGATACCGACCCCAAGTCCAGCGCCAGATACATGGAGGAGTTGCTGAAAGCGACCAAAGAGATCGGTCTTGGCGAGATCGCAACCATCGTCGGTCGTTACTACATCATGGACCGTGACAAGCGATGGGACCGTGTCGAGATCGGCATGAAGGGCCTGGTCACTGGTGAGGGTGAGGAGAGCAGTGACCCGGTAGCCGCCATCAAGGAGAGATACGAGAAGGGCGAGAACGACGAGTTCTTGAAGCCCATCATTCTCGGTGGAAAGGAGCGCAGGATCCAAGGTAAGACTGAACAGAACTGAGTACCGAGATGTCTTCATGCTAATTCGTGCAAATAGACAAGGACACAATCTTCTTCTTCAACTACCGCTCCGACCGTGTTCGTGAGATCACCCAGCTTTTGGGCGACGTCGACCGCTCGCCCAAGCCCGACTTCCCCTACCCTGCCGATACCCACCTCACTACCATGACCTCATACAACCCAAGCTACACATTCCCTATCGCTTTCCCCCCTCAGCGAATGGACGATGTTCTTGCTGAGACACTTGGAAAGCAGGGCGTGAAGCAGTGCCACGTTGCTGAGACCGAGAAGTACGCACACGTTACTTTCTTCTTCAACGGCGGTGTTGAGAAGCAGTTCGAGAACGAGGAGCGTGAGATGGTTCCCTCGCCCAAGGTAGCCACATACGATCTCCAGCCCACAATGAGCGCCATGGCTGTCGCCGAGAAGCTCTGCGAACGCATCCGGACTGGCAAGTTTGAGTTTTTGATGAACAACTTCGCACCCCCTGACATGGTTGGCCACACTGGTGTCTACAAGGCAGCTATTGAGGCCGTCAGCGAGACCGACAAGGCCATCAAGCTGGTTTACGACCAGTGCAAGGAAAGCGGCTACACTCTGTTTGTCACTGCTGACCACGGTAACGCGGAGGAGATGCTTACCGAGGAGGGCACACCCAAGACATCTCACACTGTCAACAAGGTTCCCTTCGTCATGGCCAACGCCCCTGAGTCCTGGAGCCTGAAGAAGACTGACGGTGTGCTTGGAGATGTCGCCCCTACAATCTTGAAGTTGATGGGTCTGTCCCAGCCTGACGCTATGGATGGCACCAGCTTGCTTGTCAAGGCCTAAGGCTGTCAGCAATTCTTTTCCTTTGATTCCCTTATTGCATAGACCACAGGAACGTTGGCTACGACTGAACGCTGTGACGTATGTATAGAAATGGCATACACCTCAAGATCAAGCTTAAGATCTAGAAAAGGACATAGAAAATTCAGCCCGTGACACTAATTCGTGAAGTCCATCGTAGGAGCTGCAGCTTTGGATTCATCTAGTCAAGCAACTACAGACACCCTCGACGAAGCTCAAGAGATTGTGGAATACTAAGCTAAGGCGTGTGCAAGATTTCTGGATCACCATAAACTTCGTCTCTGCAATCTCAAGGTCTGTTGACCATCGCGCACTCCGATACGAAGCAGACGCTAAGAACGCGGGGCTGATCTTCCAGGGTCCGAAGCTGACTATCAGCATGAGATGCCCACAACCCTTGCGAACACTCACATCACAACACCAACTTAGGCCTTACCAAACCGCCAAACCTGCCCCAGTGTTCGAGGGATTTTGTATTACGCCCTAAGCGATCAAACATCGATATCGCACGCGCCGCCGATATTACCAGGCTGAGACATCGACGCGCATACGACCCCCACCGCTCCTGCCTCGCTCCTGCAGTCACTCCAGGCTTTCTCTGTTGAGACTATTCTGTCACATCCAGCAATTCGCCAAGTCTCCCATTCACAACTATGGCCTCAAACGGAGCAAGTGGGGCGCAAACACCTCAGTCGCAGGCGCAAGTTCAGCCATGCCGGTACAAGACTGGAAAGACATTGGGCGCCGGAAGTTACTCGGTGGTCAAGGAGTGCGTACATATCGACACGGGGAGATACTATGCTGCCAAAGTTATCAACAAGAGGCTCATGGCAGGTCGCGAGCACATGGTCAGGAATGAAATCGCCGTCTTGAAAAGAGTATCCATGGGACACAGGAACATCCTAACCCTGGTGGACTACTTCGAGACGATGAACAACTGTACGCCTTACGATGCCCTGAAAATACCATAGGCTGACTATCGCAGTGTATCTCGTGACCGATCTTGCGCTCGGAGGCGAGCTGTTCGACCGCATCTGCCGAAAGGGCAACTACTACGAGTCTGACGCTGCAGACCTGATCCGAGCGACTTTGTCCGCGGTCGCGTATCTTCACGACCACGGCATTGTGCACCGCGACTTGAAGCCCGAGAACCTGCTGTTCCGCACACCAGAAGACAACGCTGATCTGCTGATCGCAGACTTTGGCTTGTCACGTATTATGGACGAGGAGCAGTTCCATGTCCTTACTACGACCTGCGGAACACCTGGCTACATGGCACCGGAGATCTTCAGGAAGACTGGCCACGGCAAGCCTGTGTAAGTAATTCAACCACATCTCTTCCCGCATGACTGATGGCCGTACAGCGATATCTGGGCTATTGGTGTCATCACATACTTTCTTCTTTGTGGCTACACGCCTTTCGACCGCGACTCGAACCTCGAGGAGATGCAAGCAATCCTTGTTGCCGATTACTCTTTCACGCCTCTCGAATACTGGCGCGGCGTTTCTTTGACCGCTCGCGAGTTTATTCGCCGCTGTCTGACTGTTGATCCAGCAGCGCGTATGACGTCTCACGAAGCGCTTTCGCATCCTTGGATCGCAGACCTTGCTAAGAAACAGGCGGAGGGTGAAGAGGATCTCCTGCCAACTGTTAAGAAGAACTTCAACGCCAGACGCACGCTTCATGCTGCTATCGATACTATTCGTGCCATCAACCAGCTTAGAGCTGGCGGTGCAGCCGGCATGATGGACGGTATCAAGGCAACAGAGCCACGTCGCGGCGCGCCTCCCGCGCCAAAGTTCCCGCAGCCGGCAGAAGAGGGCTCCGATCCGATGGAGATTGACCATGTCGACAGCAGAGGCAATGGCCACGGTCAGACCGAAGCCATGATCAAAGAGCAGGAACGCAGAATTCGAGAGACTCAGCAAGGCTTGTGGAGCAAGCGTTGAGAGGCAGATACTACCATTTCCGACTTTAAGATTCTTTCCTTGCTGTCATTGGCGAGGCAAGCCTTGTACATCTAGGTTTGAGCGCTGGCCGACGACCGCCGATAAGCTGTATATGCGCATTTTCCGACTACATACCACCATTGCAGTTCAGCAAGCCAAATGTCTTCACCACTTCCGTCCCCATACTGTCGCATGTACAGTTTGCGACTACCACATTCACCTCGACTTTGCAGTGTATTACTATTGTGCACGCAGCCAGGGTGAAAGCATTTGTTTCAAGTCCTGACTTCAATAGGCCATTGTACAATAGCAGCACGGAATATACTTTTCACTAACCGAATCTATCAGGACAACCTCAAGCGTATACAGTATTCAATACCCCCAGCTCCTCGGCATGCTGCATCAGCCCAACCCACCTTGACTCACGCGAGAATCACACCCCAGGATCACACCGCCGATTGCAACCATAAACTACCTTTACCTGCGTACGAGTCTGCCTGGCTGTTCTGAAGCTGCCATCTCGAGTGATCCAACTAGCGGTCGTTGTTCCCACCGTTTCTCAATTGGTTTCGACCTAGGATAAAGTCTGAAAGTATGCAAGCTTATATGACGATCCCTACCGGCATTGTTCGTAGCAAGTGCGAGGCATTCGAGGCTTGCATATCAGCACATCAGTATGAGCAGGATTATGTCTATATTTCTCGTGCTGCAGTGCACATGGCCGAACTTATCCACCAAAAGCGGACTTATGCAGGACGGCTGCGAGACGCCGAGTATTTTACCCTGTTCAAGTTACCTGCCGACCTTATCACCTTCTTACGAGATCACGACAACCTATATCGTGCCGCAGTACGAAACCGTTCGCTTGCCAGAAAGGCTAGAGCTTCTCCAGGCATGGATGTGATAGAGCAAGTCACTATACGCTTCAACAATATCCGAACAGCCTACTACCTGAACTTGATTGAGACATGTCAGTACAAGACCGAATCTCAGCGCATGCTGGACGACCCCCTCTTCGCATCCGAGTTCAGCGAGTGCACCCTTTCTCTCCAGAACGAGATCTTCCTTCAGCTCACCCGCTTGGACCAGTTCAGTCCACTCACACTGAAGGACCCCGAGCTCGAGAACATCGGCCCAGACCACAACATCAACGACTTCGGACACGACTTGCCCCTCCCGTCTCCTTCCACCGTCGTCGACCCCACCAACCCATCCCAGAGCTGCTGCATCTGCCTCTCGCCATGGACGTCCACGCACCTGCCTTTCCGCATCACCATCTGCGCCCATACAGTCGGCAGACCATGCCTCACGCGCTGGCTCAACAGCACCGCCCGCAATGCCAATCTGTGTCCATGCTGCCGTACCGCGCTGTGCGAGCGCCGCGCACGCAGACCCAAAGCCACAGCTACCCCGCCTGCACAAGCCGTCATCGCCCGTCGTCTGAGTGTTGCGGTCAACAAGCTGGCCCTCTGCCAGCGGCTCCATGAGGAGCTGTTTGGAGCTGAGGAGGGGGAGGTGTATATCAAGAATGCGGTTGAAGAACTGAACTATAGGTTGTTCGAGGGAGATGTGGGCTTTTACATGGCTGCCGACTGGGTGCGCAGGAGATGGGGGGTTAGGAGGGTGAGCTGGCACTGAGGTTTTGCTGGTCTATGAGCGTGGGGTGATTTTACGACGTGGAAGTGTGGATTATAAATAGTTGATTAGTTTCATATTGCTAGATCCAAAATACGCCGTGGGATGTGCGGTTCATGGTTTCATCCGTTTTCAAAAAGACATTCAGTAAGACCGTTGTTCGCGTGCTATTCCAGTGAACTTGACATCATCGCTGGTTCGCACTAGATCTTTCGCAGCATTGTGCAACTAATAAGGCGGATGCTGCAACACCTGCAGCCATGTCTGCACCTCACTTACTTGACCGAGGCCCCACTTGCCTACTTCGTATAGCAGCACGAGGGGGGCACGGAGGGGTAGCTTCGGGTACACGAAGGTACCCACTTGATAACTCACCTTCAAAATATATACCTCTCACCATTGTCCTCCGTGCAATAATTCAGTCTGGGCGTCTTCAAATCCTCAATACCGTCTCATCACATTAAGCATATCAGAATGTCGCAGCCCGTGACCGAATTCGCGTTCGTGCCCCTCAAGCAGGATATCAGCCTCGACTCGGGCGAAGGCAAGACCATCTGGGACGCAACCCTAAAGACGATCGCCAGCCAGAAGGGCTTCAAGCGTCTCGCATGGGGTACCCAGATTGAGCACCCCAATGTTGCCCAGATGGCAATCGGTATGTGCCCTCGTCACAGGCACACAAACAACCCCATTAATAAATCACCCAGATTAGGAGTCAATTGAGGGACACAAAATGTTCATCGCATCCGATGACTACAGACCCTTCCTGGACCGCTTGAAGCCCATCATGAGCGACTCACCAAACCTCTTCCACGTCGCCTTTCCCTCCTCGCCGAACTCAGGAAACGACCCCTTTGATGCGCCAGTGACCGAGTGCGTATCGCTTTACTTCGACACCTCATACGACTCAGCCACATACGAGAAGTCCTTCTCCGTTTTCGCCGGCGAAGCAGCTAAGATACCGGGCTCCGAGGTTACAGGGATGATTGGCGGATGGGGCGTTGAGACGCACAAGCTCGATGGTGAGGACGAGGAGAAGAAGCTCTTCGGGGTCTTTCTTGGGTGGCCGAGTGTTGAGGCGCATATGGAGTTCAGAAAGAAGGAGGAGTTCCCGAAGGTGGTGGGTTTCTTGGGGGCGGGGGCTAGTGGAGTCAAGGTGCATCACGTTGCCTTTAAGAGGTATGAGGGCTGAGAGACACGAGTGCATAATACAAGGGAGGTACGGCTATAGAACACTGCCCTCCTGCGTATCAAGATGTGCAACCAGACGACCGATCTCCAGGCCAAGGCCGGCGAACCCTGTGCGACTGACGGGCCCTGTCGATCTTCTAGAAGCTTATCAATCCATCACGGCAGGCATTGTGCACAATCTCGTGTGGAAATAACGTCGAATTTGGCCTCCGCGGATGGTAAAGTTGCGGTGACAAGTGACAGATACCCGTGCCGTTGTGGAAACAACAACAGGGATCTTGTTCAGATATCCCGGCACATCGCGCTCGAGCGCCGAGCTAAAAATTCTGTCAACTCTCAGAGAGATGAGCAGGAGTCGAGGTTCAAGGCCGGCTGTCTCAGTCGGGGATAAGCGAACAACGTACTGCGCCTACAACACAGTCAGCGTGAAGAGGCGACCATTTGAGGGACAGTATGTGTAAGACGAAAGGTGATCCAACTGACAGTGACATGTCAACTGTATTTCTGTGTCGTCCATACTAGTCAACACCCCGAAGAGTTGCGCGCCTTACACAATAGAGCTTCCCCGCAAATCTCTAGAAGGTACCTCGGCGCGCGGGGTTCTTCCCTGCACAGCATCGCGTCCTCCCAACCAAGATACCAACTCTCACCTCTCCGGTTGCAGTATTTCTACCGGCGAGACCAAGCTGCTTTGGCCCAAACCAATACACCTGCACGCCAGCGCCAGTGCGCCTCTTAGTGTATCTCACAGCGCCCACCGCCTCGTCCAACCAGACGCCGAGTCGGCTCCGGATAGACAAATTTAGGGCTTCAGGGCGCCGAGGCTTCCGCAACGTGACGTACTCTGTGCTCATGCTCTTATACTTTTAGCACGCACGGGCTGCCCACGAGGCGCGTCCGCGCTTGTGCGGAGTTCAGATGAGTGATCCTTTGGAGGCTTAGACCGGCCGTGGGCGCGCCGTCGCTCATGGCTGACGGGAAATCCAATAACGGGACAGCGGGACGATGAAGGGACGTATAAGAGCACGGTCCCGTAGCAAGAGGTTGGGATACCTTGCTCGTGTGTGCGGAATTCGTGCCGACGTCAGGATTTTAGGATCGTAGTGTTAAAGAGCCGGTGCCGCCGAATTGAAGTTCGAGGAACCAGTCTTCCCCCTATTCACCGTAGACATGCTGAAGCTGTTCACTGCGGCTGCCCTGCTGGGTACTGCGTTCGCGCAGAACTCGTCGACCCTTCCGACTGTGGATCTGGGATATGAGATTTACCAGGCCGCAACCTTCAACGTAGGTGTTGGGTGTTGTGGAATTAGAAATCATGCTAATTGACACATACAGAGCTCTGGCGGTTTCTACAACTTCTCGAACATCAGATATGCGGCACCACCGGTCGGCGACCTGAGATTCGCGCCTCCTCAGGCACCTGCGGAGAACAGGTCATCCATCAACACAGGCAACCTCAACAGGATCTGCCCTCAAGCCGGCCCAGCGTGGTCAGCACAGGCCTCGCAGTTTCTGACCAGCGTCGTCCTTGGTGTTCCTTACAACACGAGCACCAACTATGTGCCGCCCGGCGCAAACTCGAGCAGCCTTGTCCCAGCAGCGGACCCTCGCGAGGATGAAGACTGTCTCTTCTTGGACGTCTCTGTTCCCCAGGACGTCTTGGCCAAGGCAGGAAAAGGATACGGCGCTCCTGTGCTTGTCTGGATTTACGGTGGTGGCTACACGGGTACGCCTTCGTCCTACCCACTGGTGCAAAAGCAATGAATGCTGACTAGACCGCAGGTGGTAACAAGAACAACAACCCAGCTGGCCTGATTGCAGCTTCTGGCAACTCTACCAACGGTGATGTGATTTACGTCTCTCTCAACTACCGCCTCGGTGCGTTCGGGTGGCAGGCAGGGCCATCGTTCCAGGCCGAGGGTGGAACAGCAAACGTCGCGCTCTACGACCAGCGCTTCGCCCTTGAGTGGGTTCAGAAGTACATCCATCTGTTCGGTGGCGACAAGAACCGTGTCACAGTCTTCGGCGAGTCTGCTGGTGGTGGCAGTATTATGCACCAGATTACCGCGTACGGTGGTCTCAAGGGCAAGGCACCTTTCCAGCAGGCCATCCCGCAGAGTCCTGGCTGGCAGCCAGTGCAATCGAATGTCCAGCTGGAGGACTTATACCGCAAGTTCCTAAACCTGACAAACACCACATCGCTCGCCGAACTCCGCGCTCTGCCGTACGAGGCTCTTCGACGTGCCAACGTACAGCAGGTCGCCTACGACACAGCCTGGGGTCAGTTTGGTTACGGACCTACCGTCGATGGCAGCTTTGTTCCTCAGCAACCCGGACAGCTGCTTGCCCAGGGACGATTCGACAAAGACGTCAAAGTCATGGTCGGTCACAACGCCAACGAAGGACCTCTATTCACAGCTCCTTCTATCCAGTCGGACGCCGCGCTCCGCAGGCAGCTGAACACCGCGTACCCGCACATGCCCAACTCGTCTGTCGAGTACATCACCGACGTCCTCTACCCATCCGTCTTCGACGGCTCCCAACCCTACACCACGCAGTACCAACGTGCCTCGCTCATCATCGCCGAGGGCGTCTTCACCTGCAACACATACTACCTGTCGAAAGCCTACAACAACGAGACGTACTCGTACCTCTTTGCCGTCCCCCCTGCCTTCCACGGCTTCGACGTCGCATACACCTACTTCACCGGCGGCGCGACCAGTCTTGCCGGCGTCGCAAACCGCACCGTGGCGATTGCGCTGCAGGAGTTCATTACGAGTTTCGCCGAGGAGGGTGTGCCTGAGGCCCCCGGCGTGCCCAAGTTCGACATGTACGGCGAGAACGCGAGCGTGTTGAGGCTCAACATCACAGGGATTGATGAGATCCGCGACTCAAATGCGAACAAGCGCTGCGACTGGTGGCAGCTGGCTTTGGTTTCGTAGATGGGAGCCAGATTAGGTCAGTGTTAGTGTGTGAACATAGATGTCTAATGTAATGCGTGTATGACCTCAAAATTGACTTTAGTGTTCTCTGCGGTGACTTTTACAGGTTGTAGGAGAGGAATGGAGTGTACGCTGCGGCCAGGACCTTTCAAGGAGCTTGGGCCCACTGGACCCAAAGCTCCAAGAGCTCTCGCGATCACAACACCCATCTTTCTCTTTCCAAAGCATGTGCCAGTTCGATGTCGCGATCCAGATCCAATATTTCTCCACCCCAGCTCCCATGCTAACCTAAAATGCACCAGTCGTGGCAGGCGCGGACGCCGCAGAGGCAAGGACACAAGCTATGCATCATGGCGACGTCATACCACATAGCTCCCCCCCAGCGCGCTGCATATAAGCTCTCAGCCGCACATTTCACAATACCTCATCACACCACGCTCCCATCTGCAATTGCCATCGACAAGCTCAATTTCACGACTTCCCCCGTCACTTAATCAACAACCACACCACACATCACCATGTTCCGCTCCCAGATCGCCCGCCAGGCCCGCCTGTTCTCCACCACCCCCATCGCCCGCAAGAGCCCTGTGGAGACCATCAAGGACGCCGCCAAGGCCGTCGACAGGACGATTTCCGGTGCTGCCGTGAAGGGCATCGAGAAGGGCGGTACGTAGCATCTTTTCCGCTGCACACCCATCACCTGACTTTCTCCACCACATCCACGTCCCTTCACCTGTCGTATTGGTAGATATGTGCTGATAGCAAGCAGAGCAAGCCGCCGAAGCCATCAAGGAGGCAACCCCCAACACCACCTCGGAAGCCAAGGGCCAGGCCAACGAGGCGCTGGGCGCCGCCAAGGGCAAGGCCGCCGAGCTGCAGGGCGAGGCGAGCAAGAAGGCGGGCGAGGTCGAGGGCGAGATCAACAGGAAGTTGTAAGCGCCGGTGCGGCCACTACCGCTGTTGTTGCCGCTTTGACGGCACAAGCATGCAACATTGATGAGCCTCCCACGACGATGAAAAAGAAGAGGATGCAGCATTATGAGAAGAGAGAAGCATGATGATTGATACCTTGGGCGCTGGGGTTGACGGCCCTTGTACGACTAGCTATTTTTGCCACCTGCAGGCACTGCTACGGCATTACGAATTTCAGACAAACCTTTTTTCCTACCTTGATCCATGTGCTTCTTTACACGCTACTGTGTGTGTGTATCTCTCTCTCTCTCTCTCT
>JUDZ01009542.1:0-26872 GCA_000812845.1 Stagonosporopsis tanaceti | reverse complement strand
ATGCGGACTGCACCTGGTCGATTTATTGATGGTACCTGCTCGTTATAACTACCTGGGTAGAGGAATATGGTCTGGTTTGTGTTGTCATTGGGCAGCGATGCGAGAGCTGCGGTGAGATTGGTGAAGGAAGCACCGTAGTTTCCGTCGAGCGATACAACAACGGCTCCATTTGGTGGGATAGAACCACTATCAGGGTGTCTGTTGATGCTTGAGGTAGATGAGCTTCCTGTAGAAGTAGTTGTGTTTGACGATGACGAGGTGGCAGTCAAGCTGTACGATGGCACATAGTTGTAAGCCGTCTGGTCAATCCATGTGGTGTCCCCAATCCATGATGCCAGTTCATAGCGCGTCGCTTGTGCAGCTGTCAGGTTTGTCGCAAAGCTCGCACGTTGTGTAGATGCTTGCCAGGACCCAGGGCCAGTGTTCGCAAACTCACCAAACATGACGTTCGAGGTTTGAGGGGCGCTGGTCGACCAGACTGACCATCCCGCAGCAGAGATATGCTTATCAATGAAGCAATTAGTGTAGACTGCGATGGCGTTCTCAGAGTACGGGCGCCCAAGGTAGCTCAGGCCAAACGAACTTCCATATGCGGAGCTGTACGTAATGACGGAGTGGTCGAAGACATAACCCCCAGTGCTGCTAGCAGTGGGACGAGCTTGAGCCGTGACGCAGCTACCAGGTGTATTGCTAACAATCATGCACTGATGAAAGAAAGCGGTCGAGTACCCCCAGATGAAATCAACAGATCTGTGTTTGATTAACGCGCATTCAAGTCCGATCTTTCGAGAAGGAAGCTTACCCTTCGATGTAGCAATTGGAAAACACTTGTGTACCTTTGTTGGCTAGTAAGGTATCTTGAAAGCCAGTGAAGGAGCAGCCGTATGCAGCAATGTTGGCGCCATAGAAATCAGCGGCCAAGGCAGCCGTGTTTTTTGTCTGCGGATAAATATTGGCGAAGTTTATATTGTACAAGTCCAAACCGGAGTTGTCATTGGTCTTCTTAGCATTGATGACCGGCGTAATTTCGTCTTGGCCAGCACTTGTGAGGACACCGTTTGATGTCTGGATGGTAACCTGATTTTGGGTGTAGTCGCGAGTAAAGTTCGTAGCTCCGATCAGAGTAACCTTGCCATTGCGGGTGATCGAGATCTGCTCATTGTAGATACCTGCTCCGATCTGAATCGTGTACGCTTTAGCGTCGTTGGGTAGCGCAGCGATAGCACTAGTCACATTGCCGTACTCACACGCGCCTGGGTCCTTGGAGACAATGAGTGTGGCAGAAGGCGCACAAGGTGCAGCGGTCGATGTGGCAGTTGTGCTGGTGTTTGCTGAAGGAAAAGTGCTCAACGTAATTGAAGGTGCAAGGGAGGCACTCGAAGAGGCAACAAGCACTGAAGTTGAGGCAAGAGCGAGCTGTACAGCGTCCGCCTCACCCAAAGAAGATAACGTAGCTGAGTCGATCCATGATGTCGAAGAGCTACCGTACGGGTAGAAGGCGTTTGCGAATACTTTGTCAATAGTGTATTGCGATACTTGGGTTCCAGTAAGCAGGTTGTCGTATGCTGGACGAGCCGCCACGTTGTTCGAATACGATCCAGCACCTGTGGTGGCGAACTCGCCGAAGAACGACGGTACAGTGGCAGCTGTGGGATGAAAACCTTGCGTCGCGATGAAGCTGCCCATCTCAACGTTCCGGTAGATAACAGTGGCACCAGCCCCGTTGGGTGCAGCCAAGTATACACCAGTGTTACTGTACCCCGACTTTTGCTGGACAGAGCTCGAGTCGAAGACGACGGTCGAGTTGTAGAATGCATTATTCACTGTCGCTCCCTTCGAGTACACAATACTAGCACTCGATGACAAGGGCACTATTGTCGACTTGTACACATAGATTGACGGAACATTGTAGAAGATCTTGTCTGAACCTTCAATCCTTGAATTGGCAAAGAAAGCCAGGCCGTATGATGCAGAGATGGCGGTAGCTCCTGGAGAGACAACGGAGCAGCCATAGAAAGCAACATTGTACCCCCGTAAAGCAAGGACGACGGCATTGGCAGATGGTACCGTGTTTGCGGAGTTGACGAAGTTGAGATTTTTGAATGTCACACCTCTAGCATTGCTAGTAGCAACAGTGAGTGCAGCGGTGTTGTTGGAGATCACGACCTGATTCTGGGACCAATCGGCGGCAGGTGTAGCTGTAGCACCAATGATGGTGACTGAGCCAGTCCCAACAATGCTTACAGCCTCCGAATATGTTCCTGGAGCCGTAAGCTTCCGTTCATGACTGAAGACAAGGAGTGGACACTTACCTGGAAGAACTGTGACTGTAGGAATGCCACTATTCTGTGCTGCACTAACCGCAGCGTTGATAGCAGTGTACTGGCCTGAGCCATCAAGTGCGACTGTGATGGCAGCATTGCTGCTAGTGAGGGTGCTGGTGCCGGTACTGGTTGTTGACGGCGGCTGACTCGAAAAGGCAGAAGTGAATGAAGGTTCTTTCACAGTGGAATTGAACTGAGCTGTCGCTAGCCCAGCAAAGGCTGTGAGAAAAAGAGACCGCATACTGAGCAATGATCTTTCTAGACAACGACAACAAAGAAGGGGAGAAGGCGAGGAAATATGCGTTCATGAACTCTCGGGTCTCAACGATCTACCCAGGGATTGTGTGCCGTCGGGCAGATGGACAAGTCCAGACGCCATAGCGTAGTTTGTACAAGTCGATATGTCGGCAGACAGTGCCATCGACTAGTGCTGTTAGTACAGCTGGGGCATTTTGCTAGAACGCATGGAGCCGCTGTAGCTGACCGCGAATTAAAAGGTAAGGTTGAGGTGGACGATAGCTGACAGAGGGCACTACTGTGAAGTAGCATTGTCGCTTACCTGTGTATCGTCATGGCCAAGGGACGAGTGAAATGTCGTAAGTCCAGAAGACCAGAATAACGATGACAGGAGTATCGAGTGCATGCTGCGAATAGCAACAGTGCCAGGCTTTAGCGAGCAATTCGACTAGGGGCGGGTGACCTGAGGCTTCGGGATTAGGGTATTGTAGTAGAACACTCGACCACGCGACGCCACCCATTGAATCCATGGGAGCAAAAGCCACGCTAGGAGCTGTGAATACCGCGAGCTGCCGTGTGCAGGTAATTAGAACTGGGCCGCGTTCTAGGCGATGTTGATGCAGACAGAGACACCACAAGACGGGTGATGCTTAGTGTGAACAGGTGCTTGATCGGCACATCGTGGCAACCAGCGTACCGGGTCCTAGGATCTGCGCTTCGCGGACGTGGAATCATGGTCAAGCCTTGCGATAGACGGTAAAATGTAGCGCCCTAAAGCTTGTCTGAGATGCTTGATGCATGGCCCCTAGCCCAGGAACTGGTACATCATTGCGGTTAGTGGGCAGCCCGCAGGCCTTCAATTCGTGGATGATAATCTTCCTCGAAGCCACCGCTAAGTTGGATCTTGCGACTTTTAAGCGCATTGCAAAACCAGAGCGGCAACACTTCACTAGCGGTCGATAAATCTCTTGCGAGTCCAATGGAGAGGACCGCCTTGACTGTCGCCTGTGCGGTGCCTTAGTCGTGGCGCAATCCTCTGATGAAGACTTGCGGAGGCAGATGTTGAGTCGCCCAATCTGTACGTGTGACAATTGCATACACCTGAACAGAGGCATCGCAGGTGCGTTGGCACTTCTTATCTTACAACCCGCAGGGATTGCAATGGATAATTGAGATTGCGCATTTCTTTTGTGGCCGTAGGCCGGAGAGTGTTGGCCTCAGCGCCGGCAGGCGGCGTTTTTTTAACACCGATCTGACGCAAAACACGGGCTCCCTCGTCCGCGTACAACAACTCGGACTTTCTCTTTGCTCTCCTACGAGTCGGAGCCGTGGGTTTCCTCGACCATCTTTATTTTTTATGCGTCATCCACGTATGTCTTGAGCAGTCGGACCGTACTGCGCTGTATCACTCATCGCAACAACAAAGATGACGCACCGTAAGGCCGTAAATGTCTCGCATCGCAAGGCCAACACAAAAAAGACAACCGAAACACAAGCATGCGACGTTCATGATGGTAGATATCATCCTATTTCTGTCTGACGGCTATATTTGCCCAGAAGGAAAGTTGACTAGGCGTCGCATCTTGTGTTTCCAAAGCATGAACATCGAACAAGCTCGGTGCTCGGTGCTTCGTACTGAATTCGCTGACTGTTTGCAGTCGGAGCTAAGACGTTCTTTCGCGCGAAATAGTCCAGCCGGATCCACTTTGCTGTGTTCAGTCAGGGGAATAGCCCGCCTTTTTTGGGTCTGGAGCCTCCCTGCGCTCGGAGGCCGGACATCAAGGATTCCACGGCAGCTGCCGGACTAACTGATTAATTTCTTGTCGATTAGATCAATGTCATAGCAGCACCCTCAGCCAATCAACGTAGCTGAATTCTATTCTAACATTACGAAAACGGGGGTTCGTAGTATGATGTCCTTTGTTCTACTGGTGTCGACTATCAACGACGATCGAAGATTACATACTTTCGTCCTTAGAGATCCGAGCTACGACGAAAGGACCGATGGTGCGAGTTGTCTGGCATTGCTAATCACAATTTTCTCTTCTTAATACTTTCTCTGCTCACTTTCTAGACAACATCTTACTCTTTCCGAATGCCATTTCGGCTAATATAATTTTCATAAGCTCGTCATGGATAGCAGACGACGAAGCGTATCGGTCATGAACCCCAGCTTGCCTGAAGGAGCTGGCGACGACCTGTTCCGTAGGATCTCCAGGACCTTTTCAGGCAAATCACAACAACAAGAAGAACTACCAGAAGAGCATGCTATTGAGCGTTGGACCTCAAGGAATGCAAGGGGGGAACTCGACGATGCATCAGAGAAGACCAGGGTCAACGATTGGCGACTGGATCAACATGTAAAAGACATGCAAGCCAACGACCCGGCGGAGGGCCGGAGTCTTGGTGTCACATGGAAAGACCTAACTGTCAGAGTGGTTCCATCCGATGCCACGATACAAGAGAACGTTCTTAGTCAGTTCAACATAATGCAACAGGTCAAAGAAGCACGCAACAAGGTGTCACTGAAGACCATTCTCGATGGATCATCTGGATGTGTCAAACCAGGCGAAATGCTTCTTGTGCTTGGAAGGCCTGGATCTGGATGTACGACCCTGTTGAAGATGCTTGCGAACAAGAGAAAGGGGTAAGTTACTCTCAATCTCGGTTGAACATTGCTATATGCTGACCTTCGACGCAGATACGCCGAGGTCGAAGGGGACGTTCGATTTGGTACCATGACCGCAAAGGAGGCTGAGCCGCATCGGGGATCAATCGTGATCAACACAGAAGAAGAGCTGTTCTATCCCTCCCTTACGGTCGGCAGGACGATGGACTTCGCCACAAGGCTGAACATCCCTGACACGCTTCCAAACACCGCAGAAAACCGGGAGGACTACCGCCAGAAATACAAGAGCTTCCTATTAGACAGTATGGGAATCGCTCACACGGAAGACACCAAGGTCGGCGACGCTTTTGTCCGGGGTGTATCTGGCGGTGAGCGTAAGCGTGTTTCCATCATCGAGACCTTGTGCACCCGAGGCAGCGTCATGTGCTGGGATAATTCCACGCGCGGTCTTGACGCCTCAACAGCACTGGAATACACTCGCGCCTTGCGGTCGATGACAGATACCATGGGTATTGCGACGATCGTTACCCTCTACCAGGCTGGTAACGGTATCTATGACCTCTTCGACAAGGTGCTTGTCCTAGATGAAGGCAAGCAAGTCTACTATGGCACACGCGAGCAAGCTCGACCGTTTATGGAATCCCAAGGCTTTCTCTGTCTGGATGGCGCCAACGTTGCAGACTATCTCACAGGTGTCACAGTCCCAAGCGAACGACAGATCATGCCAGAGTTTGAGTCGCGCTTCCCTCGCAACAACTTAGAACTCGAGAAAGCTTATCGCGAATCACAAATCAAGGCCAACATGGATCGCGAGCTTGACTACCCTGATACACAGGAGGCCAAGGTCAACACTGAGACTTTCCTTCACGCAATGTCCCTTGACAAGTCGAAGCATCTGCCTAAGAAGTCACCTATGACCGTGTCCTTCACAGCACAAGTTAAGGCTTGTGTTACTCGTCAATATCAAATTATCTGGGGCGACAAGGCGACCTTCTTTATAAAGCAGGGTTCGACGATTGTGCAGGCTTTAATCTCCGGATCACTGTTTTACAACGCCCCCGACAACTCAGCCGGATTGTTCATCAAGGGTGGCGCCCTCTTCTTGGCCCTTCTCTACAACGCTTTGGTCGCTATGTCTGAGGTCACGGACTCCTATGCTGGTCGGCCCATTCTCGCCAAGCACAAGAACTTTGCTTTCTACAACCCTGCAGCGTTCTGCCTTGCCCAGATTGCAGCCGATGTTCCAATTCTCTTCTTCCAGGTCACCTCATTTATTGTCATCCTATACTGGATGACTGCCTTGAAAGCCACTGCAGCAGCGTTTTTCACCTGTTGGTTCATCGTATATCTGACCACCTTTGTCATGACTGCCTTTTTCCGGATGGTTGGTGCTGCTTTCCCAAACTTCGACGCTGCCTCTAAGGCTTCCGGTTTCTCCACCACGGCTCTCGTTTTATACATTGGGTACCAAATCCCCAAGCCAGAAATGCACCCTTGGTTTGTGTGGATCTACTGGATAAACCCTCTATCTTATGGTTTCGAGTCGTTGCTGGCAAATGAATTTGAGGGCACAAACATTCCTTGCGCCTTCAGCAATCTTGTCCCGAACTTCCTTCCCCAGTACCAAGACCCTGCTCATCAGTCTTGCGCTGGAGTTTCCGGTGCTGCCCCTGGCGCTGTGTCATTAACTGGTGAAGAATACCTCCAAAGTTTGTCCTACTCGCCATCCCACATATGGCGCAATGTGGGCATCCTTTTCGCATGGTGGTTTCTCTTTATCGCGCTGACCATCTTCTTCACGCTTCGCTGGGATGATGGAGCTGGCTCTGCGGGCTCGCTCCTTATCCCTCGCGAAAACGCGACGAAGATCCCCAAGTCTGTTGCGCCTGCTGATGTCGAAGCACAAAGTAACGAAAAGGCCCCTCGCACACAAGGCAACGACGACAACAACCCCCCAAGTGGAGAGGCTGGAAACGCTTTGATGCGCAACACATCCGTATTCACCTGGCGAAACTTGTCATATGTCGTACAGACTCCTACAGGCCCTCGCACACTCCTGGATAAGGTCAATGGCTATGTCAAACCTGGTATGTTGGGTGCTCTCATGGGCTCTTCTGGTGCCGGAAAGACTACCCTACTCGACGTTCTGGCCCAGCGAAAGACGGACGGAACTATCCACGGAGAGATCTTTGTCGATGGTCGCCCGCTGCCTGTTTCTTTTCAACGCTCTGCCGGTTACTGTGAGCAGCTCGATGTTCATGAGCCTTTCTGCACGGTCCGCGAAGCCCTTGAATTTTCTGCTCTTCTCCGCCAAAGTCGGGAGACTTCTCGCGAAGATAAGCTTGCATACGTTGACACTATCATCGATCTCCTGGAATTGCACGATCTCGAACACACACTGATTGGACGCGTTGGCGCTGGTCTGTCTGTTGAGCAGCGAAAACGCGTCACCATTGGTGTTGAGCTTGTCTCGAAACCATCCATTTTGATCTTCTTGGACGAACCGACTTCTGGCCTTGATGGTCAAGCTGCATTCAACACTGTTCGTTTCCTCAGGAAGCTTGCAGACGTTGGTCAAGCAGTATTGGTCACCATCCATCAGCCCTCTGCTCAGCTTTTCGCTCAGTTTGACACGCTTCTCCTACTAGCTAAGGGTGGTAAGACTGTTTATTTCGGCGACATTGGCGACAACGGCCAGACCGTCAAGAACTACTTTGATCGCAACGGTGTGCCATGCCCTCGAGGATCCAACCCCGCAGAGTTCATGATTGACGTCGTTACCGGCTCCCATTCTAACGAGCAAGACTGGCACCAGGTCTGGTTGGACTCGCCTGAGCAAGCACAGATGCAGCAAGACCTCGAGCACATCATCACCGACGCTGCAGGCAAACCACCTGGTACTACTGATGACGGACACGAGTTTGCTACCGATATGTGGACTCAGACCAAGCTTGTCACTCAACGAATGAATGTCTCACTGTACCGCAACATCGACTATGTCAACAACAAGTTTGCCCTGCACATCGGTACAGCCCTCTTCGTCGGATTCTCCTTCTGGAAGATCGGTGACTCGGTCGCGGAGCAGCAACTGGTTCTCTTCTCTCTGTTCAACTACATCTTCGTCGCTCCGGGTGTCATCGCGCAACTCCAGCCCCTCTTCATCGACCGTCGTGACATTTATGAGACAAGAGAGAAGAAGTCCAAGATGTATCACTGGTCTTCCTTCACTACTGGTCTCATTATCTCGGAGATGCCCTACCTGGTCATCTGTAGCATCCTCTACTTCCTCTGCTTCTACTACACCGCTGGCCTCCCTGTCTCATCTGACAAGGCAGGTGCAATTTTCTTCGTCATGTTGATCTACCAGTAAGTCCACCTACTCCCAGACTGAAATTTAACAGATACTAACTACTCTTCAGGTTCTTCTACACTGGTTTCGGTCAATTTGTCGCCGCCTACGCGCCCAACGCCGTCTTCGCGTCCCTCGTCAACCCGCTCCTTCTCGGTACCCTTATCTCCTTCTGCGGTGTCCTTGTCCCTTACGCCCAGATTCAACCTTTCTGGCGCTACTGGGTGTACTATATGAACCCGTTCAACTACCTCATGGGCGCACTGCTTGTGTTCGCCGACTTCGACTGGGAAATAAACTGCAAAGAATCCGAGTTTGCAATCTTCGATCCTCCCTCTGGCCAGACTTGCGCACAATACCTTGAGGGCTGGCTCGCTGGTCCTGGCGCTCGCAATAACCTCCTCAACGGCGATGCGACGGCTGACTGCAGAGTCTGCCAGTACCGTCGCGGTAACGACTACTTGTTCACTGTTAACCTCAACGAATACTACTATGGCTGGAGGGATGCTGCGATCTGTGTTATCTTCGTGCTGAGTAGCTACGCTTTAGTCTACGTGCTTATGAAGCTCAGGACCAAGGCTAGCAAGAAGGCTGAATAAGTCTCTTGCTCGCTCTCACCTCACTGTCCGGGCCTTCAGTGGATCGGTCTGGAAGGAAAATCTCTATTGTTGCTTCTTCCTTTTAGCATTCATGTATAGCGAGCATTGCGTGTATACCATAGACTTGCTTCATTCCTTATTATAATAGATTGCTAGACCCGCTTATCTTGATCACTTCCTTTGGCTGCCGTTGACACTGCAAACTGCAGCACTTTATGGTGTTCAATTGACTTTTATTATCCAGTTTGAGGCAGGCTGATGTGCTACAGGGCAACTGTACATGTGGTACCGAATAGATCAGCGTAGTTATTGGCCGCCTTGCACAGAGCTTGTACACGAAAAGGGCACACTGATCATGAACAGCCCGTCACATGGCCATTTACATCGCTCATCTCCACACCGCCCTCCAACGTTCCAAAGCGTCCCCGAATCCCGCGACTTTACTCTCAATCTCTCCCTTACCACAGTATCCTGTTCTGCTGCTCGATCCCTTGCTTTCGCAATCTCTTTGCCTATCCAGCTAGCTCCTCGCAATATGTCGTTACCTCCGTCTCCAGAAGATGCACACCTTGCGGGAGGGAACGCCACAGTTGCCTATCATTTCCAGTCTCCGAATCTTTCTAAGAGCTCCCAGAGGAACACTCTTAGCCTAGGCAGCAACATCATCCTGGACAACCATGTGACCAGCCACAATGCAGCTGGTGACGGGTAAGAGTTTTTTTCTAACCCTACTAGCGGTCAGGCAGAAGTACTGTGCAAGCAAAGCCAAACATCACCCCTACTAGTGCAGTAAATGTTCAGTCAATAGCCAACGGGTGGCATGCCCGTTGTGGCAACCCCGAACGTCCCCTGCCTCCCAGCCTGGCTCCCCCGTTTGTTGCAAACTCCAACAATACAATTACAGAGGATATCCGCTCCACGCTTCAAGCCTCCCTGGCGGTTTTTGACGACATCACCGTTAGCAACAATCAGGTAATGCCTATAACAACAAGCTTTGAGTGAGACTGGTGTCTCAGCCCCATCAGACGCCTGGCTCTTAGTCCCACCGGCATGATCAGCACCACTCACTTCCCACCTGCTACAAGCTTTCACATTGGACGGCTTTGTAACACAATGTCCTCGTGGATGTGACGGCACTTTCAGCCGACCAGGAGAGCGCCGCCGCCACATGAAGAAGCATGGGGAGCATCGCCACACTTGCACACAAGCTTGGTGTAGCATGAGCTTCTATCGAATTGATAAGTTGCGTGATCACCTTTGGTAGAAGCATAGGATTGAGACCCGACAACAATCGCAGAAGATGAGACAGTCTTGGTCGGTTAGCAGAGAGAGAACAGAGAGTAGGGTCGCATCTATAGTGTTTTGTTATTCCATAGTTCTCAGCTTTGTATGTTTTGGAAATGGCACTGCAGCTACAAGATGACTCCTTCTGCTTACCGCCTCAGTGCCATGCTTTGTACCTCGACGGGGCTTTCAGAGCCTAGGGTTTGGCTGTGTACAAGTTCCTTGATGTGCGTTAGGCGATCGAGATCGCATCAAGCGATAAACGCCAGACATCGTGTCGAATGCTCTACATGGGCAGTCCGGCAATCAGTCCACACAGAGTTGACGAAGATAGATTTGTTCACAGCGCTCTCGGATGCCAATCACGGCCATCCAAACCCTGACATTGCATTCCAATCGATGTTACTCCAGTCCATCTCAAGTAGATCCGCGTTGAGCTCAGCAAGGCTCGGATCAAAATGATCAAACGACTCCTGATCCGACACTGGCAGCGTGCGGACTTCGCTTTGCGGGAGCATCGCCATACCGACCTGTATAGTCGGCGCGGCACCAGTCGCTGTTGTCGTAGGAGGCGACGTTTGTCGTAACTTCCTCTTGATATCAACAATCATATTGCGCGCACCTCCCGCATCATCCTGACCAAACATGGCCTCATGTCTCGCAGCCCACGCCTGCAAAACCGTCGACGCAAACATCTTGAACAGCAGATG
This sequence comes from Stagonosporopsis tanaceti, assembly GCA_000812845.1. Classification (NCBI taxonomy): domain Eukaryota; kingdom Fungi; phylum Ascomycota; class Dothideomycetes; order Pleosporales; family Didymellaceae; genus Stagonosporopsis; species Stagonosporopsis tanaceti. The sequence goes on along the minus strand of JUDZ01009542.1, from coordinate 15,740 downwards.
GGCGCTTGGCTCCATGTCTACAAAGCGTACGGCATAGTTCGCGGTCATCATCTCCCATGCTTTGTCTGCGTGGGGGCCAATCGGGCGCGCACGGAGGTCCTGTACGATGCGCACGTATGCTGGGAAGGGAAAGTGGAATTGGATCAGCCAGCGATAGCCTTTTGTAAGTGGTGATGATAGGAGGGCGGTGTCGCATTCAAGCATGCGAAGCGCATACGAAAAGATCGCGCTGCTCTGTTCGTTTGTTTGGTGATCAGGGTTTCTTGCATGCTGGGAGCAGTGGAGGAAGAATCGGTATTTGGCGAGGTAGTTGCGGGCCCACCAGATCGCGGTGTAGTGTAATGGATTCTCGGCGTTGCAGAGCTTGAGGTGGCGGTTCTCAATTATGTTCTCAAGACCCTTTAGGTCGTTGTCATATGGGTCGAACAAGTGTTGCGTTGCTTTAGCCACATGCCTGAGCATCGGGTTAACAAAATCAAGGTGCCAAGCATTATATCTGATGTAGTTTCCTATTGCGCCACGAACGACAGCAAACAGCGCCTCGGTTGGCGCTTCATGATCTGTGGGATGTGTCGTCATTTCCGGTCGGAGATCAAAGTCGTTGACGTTTACGGGCATCTTACAGTCCCACGTTGGAACGAGCTGCGTTGTCTTATAGTCGGTTATTTCGGATATGCGACTGTCGTAAATGACCATCGCCCACCAGAGACGACGGCGCATCTCGGCTTCAAAAATACCGTGTTTTGCATTGGCCGCCTCGTTGGAAATATTCATGCGGTGAGCGATACGGAAAGCAATGGCGAACATAGGCGACAATGTATGAGGGTGAGTATCTGGTCTCAAAGAGATCTGGAGCAATTAGCGGCATGTCGTGTGTCACTGTTCGCTCATTAAGCCTACCAGATACAGAAAGAATGCTGTTAAGCAATCGCGCTCTCGGGACCTCAAGAATCCGCAATTAATGAGAGCCTGATGACAAGCGTCTTGGTACTTCCTGAGAAGCTTCGCCTTCGAATGCCCCAGCGTAGAACGACAATCGTCTTCATTCATAGTGATGATAGCAGCGCAGTATATGCTGAACATCAGAGCTTCCAGCTCATGACTAATACACGTGACGTCGACCGCAGCATCGAGAATGCGTGCCTGAAGAGTAGGCGCATGCGTGACCTTAAGAAGTGGATTGATGTTATCCAAGTATATCTGCCAGAGTCGGAAGATCTGGACATGGCTGGGATGTAAGGTCGACAATGGACCGTCGAGTTTAGAGTCACCGAATAGGTGGTTGTGGTCGCTCTCAAATACGCGACCCCAGACCTTGACAATGACTGGTTCGGAGAGGTCGTCGAACGTCGGATTATCCATAATTTCGTCAGCAGCAGCTTTCTCTGTTACATCATGAGAGCCTGGAGGTCTTTGATGCATTGCATCCCAGAAGTCCTTCACCTCGCCCGTGGGCTGCTCTTCGTTCTTGATTTTCCCGGCCTGCACAACAACACTCGCAGTGCTATCTCCGCCACCTTCATTAGCTGCAAAACCTGTCTCCACCTCGTCAGTAGGTTCGACAGCGATGTTGTTCTTCCTCAACAACTCTTCATACTGTCTGAGCCGGTCGATCAGCTCCTGCTCTGTAGGCCGCTTCCTCCGTCTCGGCATCTGTTGAGCAGGCACACATGTAACTCTAGCCTTCAGGCAATGGTTACAAGGGAACTTGCGATCGCACTTAACCTTGCGTTGCTGGCAGAGCACACAAGCTAGAATGCGCTGGGGCTTAGGGGGGCGATAAGAGGAACCCATTGCTGTGGTCTGCTGTGCATCCATGATAGGCGATGACGTGCGACCTACTCGACATTCAATATAACTATAGATGTGTCAAGGCAAGTAGTGCGATGTTCACGCCGTGCTGATATCGAGGTGCGACAAGAGGTTTAGACGTATTCAGGCCTCCAACAATGCTGATGAGGAACGCAGAATAACGAGTTGACAGGTTGGCGTAGACGCTCTACAGTGAGGGTATGAGCACTCGCAGGAAGATAAGGTCCGAAACTGCGATGAGGACGGGATGAGGATGATGCTTCGCAGTCAGCGCGTGAACGCTCGGGGATTGGGACACTCCGTTAGCGTCGTTCGGTCTTGTTCGGTGAACTAGCCAATCACGCCCTCCGACATCCATCTATCTCCGATTCTCTGTATGAAGGCAGCAATTGTCGGATCCGAAAGAACATGTATATAGTTGATGCCTCAGTCGTGCAGTACAATTTCAATCAAGCACAGATTCGATCTTACAAAGCATTCGACAAGAAAAGCTTCATTGTGAAGTTACTCAAAATGTCCACACACTCTACCGACATGGCCCCAAATACGCCGATTGACAAAACCCCCTCACACAAAAACATCGACGAAAGTAGCTTCAACCCTAGATCGCTGAAGTTCATCACTGTCATGCTCGGCATGTATATGTCCGTGTTTCTTGTCGCTCTGGTAACATCCCGCCCCCTTCTCTTCCCATCCTACACTCCTAACTAATCTGTACCCAGGATCGCACAATCATTGCAGTAGCCATTCCCGCCATGACCAATGCATTCAATTCTATCGGCGATATCGGTTGGTACGGCTCCGCCTACCTCCTAACCGGCGCGTGTTTCAACCCCATCTTCGGTCGCATCTACCAGCTCTACTCAACAAAATGGACGTTTCTCGCCTCAATCATTATATTCGAGGTCGGCTCAGCGGTTTGTGGAGCGGCACCCTCGTCTGTGGCGTTTATCGTGGGACGAGCGGTGGCCGGGATAGGGTCGGCGGGGATATTCCAGGGCGGCATGATGGTGATCGTCGGCATGGTACCGTTGAGCAAACGGCCGATGTATACGGCGGTGTTCGGTATGGCGTTTGGAGTGTCTGCAGTGTTGGGGCCGATTGTGGGTGGTGCGTTTACTGACCACATGTAAGAGCTTTCCTCTTCCCCTTCTGCCGGATGTAAGGACTGACCAGTGTAGCTCCTGGCGATGGTGCTTTTACATCAACCTCCCCATTGGCGCCTTTACGGTGACGGTTGTAATGTTCTTCTTCCACATGGATGCACCGAAGCGGGAGAATCTCTCGGCTCTGCAGCAGATCCAGCGTCTTGATCCTGTAGGCATTTTTTTCTTCGTCCCGTGCGTCGTCTGTCTCGTTCTCGCTCTTCAGTGGGGTGGAATCACGTACGCTTGGTCCGATCCCAAGATCATTGGGCTCTTGGTCACCTTCGGCGTCTTGCTCGTCATCTTCGCTGTCGTCGAAACGCTCACGCCAGAGACCGCCATGGCGCCTACACGCGTCGTGCTCAACCGCTCTGTTTTGGGCAGTCTGATCTTCACATTCCTAAACTACGGATCCGTCATGGCCGTGGCATACTATTTCGCAATCTGGTTCCAAGTTGCCAAAGACCTTAGCGCAACACATGCTGGCATCAACACCATTCCGATGGTCATTGCCATGGTTATAGCGAGCATAATCTCAGCAAAGGTCACCCAAAGAATCCGCTATTACATTCCCGGTATGATCGTCTGCTCGGTATTGAGTTCCATTGGTGCGGGTTTGCTGAGCACGATGACCCGGTACTCGGACCACAGCTACTGGATCGGATACCAAGTGCTGTTCGGTCTAGGGCTGGGATGCGGTGCACAGCAAGCCAGTCTTGCAGCGCAGACTGTGTTGCCTAAGAAAGATGTTCCGCTTGGTCTTGGTCTGGGATTTCTTATGCAGCAGCTTGGTGGCGCGGTGTTCTTGTCTGTCTGCCAGAACATATTTGCGACAAAGCTGGTACAGCGTTTGTCTGGTGTTGCGGGATTGGATGCACAGCAGATCGTGGACACGGGCGCGACTGCCATTCGCAAGATTGTGCCGGCCGATGAGATCGATGTGGTCGTCGATGCGTACAATTATGGCATTACCAGAACCTTCCTCGTGGCAGCTATTCTAGGCTCGTGCACGATCGTGGGAGTGGCCATGATGGAGTGGAAGGGTATCACGGACAAGACAAGTGCGAAAGTAACCGAAGAAGAGAGCACAGAGAAGGTGTGAGGATGGTTTGGGTGAAGGACAACGATTCGATGAGGATCCCAAGGGTTTGACCGCACATAGATTGTACAACATCGGTATCTCATTAGCAACATAATCCACGACCCAGCTCTGCTATCGCTCTTTGACACTGCAGAAGCGGCCGTGTGTGTAACGAGAGCTCTAGTCGCGATTACGGCTCGGGCTCCATCTCTTGAACACAACCTCCCGTACACTATAGCTCTTCAAAACTTTCCCAATGTCAACGCTGAGCGCACTTTGCTTCGTCTCACCGTCCCACGGCGGCGGCACCTCAACATAAACCAACACTAGCGTCTTCATGACAGCCGTCTGTACACGGTTGACGCGATGGAACCACCACCAGTCCTTCGTCTCCTTTTCTTTGCGATGTTCGATTCGCTCCGGTGTCTCGGACCAATAGGGATGGGAGTACGAGGGAACGATTTGTACACCGAACTCTGCATGGTGGAAAGCAGGTCCACGAAGGTATAGCAGATAGTCGACAGCAAACTTGATGCCAGGACGAACAACCCAGCCAAGCGAGCGGAAGTGGTGGTAGACGACATACTTGAGGAGGAAAGAATTGTCTGGAGCAATCTGTTGTGTGGCTGGTAGGGCGGCGGTCTTCTGGGCCAGACGCTCCCGGTACTGGAACATCTTCTTCAAGCCGATGAGAGCAGCGTCATCGATAGGGGACAGTGCATAGGCGCTGTATAGTCGCAGGAGGTACCAGGCCGGAAGCGCTGTGTTGCCGTCAACAAAGTTTCCTTCGATGACGTTGAGGGCGCCGAGAACATAAGTGAGGTAGAAAGCTTCCTCTGGCGTGAGTTGTAGGTGCTCGATGTCCTTGATGTCTTCGGCGTCGGTCCCTGCAGACCCATCCTGACCCCAAGCCGAAGTCTCGTTTGCGAGGCGCTTCTCGACCTCAGAGACGATGGAGTCGCTAGCAGGACCCACGACATCGCCAGCCTCAGGCGTGTACAGTGTACCTCTGGGCGACTCAGACACGATACCGTCCTCGACCAGATCTTTGATGGTACCGTCGGCGTCTAGCTTGCCCTCCTGGCGTAGCTGCTGCTCGATTGCTTCTCGCTGCGCTTTCGCACGCTCAAGCTTGAACTGCCTTCGCTCTTCTCGTCGTGCCTGTGTAATCTGTGTGCTTGCTGTTGCAGCCTCGACGCCACGCCTCCGCCTCTCAGCCAAAAGCCATTGTGGCTCGCTACGGCTGAGCGAACCCTTGCCCCAAAAGCCTTGTTCCCAAAGTGCGCGTATGGACTCGGCGTTGGTGACATGTATAGATTGGGTGTCTTCAGAGAAGTAGGCATTATGAATGACCTTATGCGAATTCGGCGTACGCAGGGAGTGTGAAAGAAGAGTGATGGCAATCCTCACGATAGACAAAGGGTTATGTGGGATAAATGCTGGCAACGGGTGGACATCGAGCGGGAGTGGCTTGACGTGAATTTCATTGTAGTTTGGTCGCTTTTGGCGAGGCTTCCTAGGACCACTATTTGCACTCTTTTCGCCATTCGGCACAGCAGCGTCAACTTTGACAGGCTCAGCTTGAACAGAAGCCGGCCCTGGTGCTATGGTCTCTGTGGCCATGTTGACTGGGCTTGTGCGCGTTGCTTCAAAGATCTGTTCCATGTCAGAAATTGTACAGACCCAAGCTGGATGAAATAGGAGCGAGGTATGGTAGGTCAGATACCGTTGTAGTCTATTTTGTAACGGAAGACAGCATAGAGCACGTGCGCTAGCAACTGAATGTTCACGCTGTGCCGCTGATATGATTTGAAGTTGTCATCATAGAAGGGAGCAAAGGGAAAAAATTGGTACTTACGGTTCGTCGAGCCTCGCGCCGGCGATGTGCTGGCGTTGTTGCGAGGCGGTTGGAGATTGAGAAGATTTCACGAGGCTCAAAGCTTTTGACAGTCATAGCTTCCCGGAATGGTGGTCGGCCCGCGGACTTGCCTGCTTCTGATTGGCTGGTCAGCCAGCTTGTGCCAACCTGCAAAGGCCATGACGAGCCACATTGTCTCGATGGCTGAAACTTAGGGAATATTTTGTCATGACTGCGACCGTATACAATGGTGTTCTCACGCGCTCAAAGTCGATCCAATGTCGTTGTGACGTAATCGCGAACAGCTCCAGCACGACCTCTTAGAATGACATGGACCTTCTTCTAGATCTCAACGCCACGCCGCAGCAGGCAGCACTCGTCCAAATACCTTTAGTTGCAGTAACGCTACAATCAAACAATCTGGGCAGCCTATGATCTCGCAGACCACGCAGCTAAAGTACTGCACGTGGATCGACTGCTAACGCTCAACCTCATCACAGTATGCTCCCTGCGGCGCAACGATTGTTGCGGCAGCTTTCGCGCCAGCACTTTCGAGCTTATGCAACACGCGGCACACCTCCTCCACCCGGACCGCGTGGTCGCCTACTAAGACACACACCACCGCAGCGAAGAGAGGCGGCGGGAGCACCAGGGCCACACGAGAATGGACTGCACAATGCGCAATCCAAAGACGCGTCGAGCGCCGGCGCAACTGAGCCGTCGAAAGTCGAAGCAGTATCGAACGCCCTTGCAACTACGCCCGACTCTCAGAATCCCCTCGTCACACCTGTGTACATGCCGGAAGATCCGCATGCCGTGCTGAAACAGACGCACCCGGCGATGCGCATTCTTGACAACTCAGCCATCGTCATCCAGCGCCAGCTCGAGATGATGAATGTGCTCATGGGATTCGAGCAAGCGAACCGCTATGTCATCATGGACCCGCACGGAAACCATATCGGCTACCTTGCTGAGCGCGATCACGGTCTGGGGAGTGCAATGGCGCGGCAGATGTTTAAGACACACCGCAGCTTCACAACACACGTCTTCGATCGGGAGGAGAAGGAAGTCCTTCGCTTTCACAGGCCATTCAGCTGGATCAACTCGCGCATACGCGTCTATGATGCGGTAGGAGATGGTAGCGCATATACCAGCTCTACAGAGCTACACGGCACCAGCACGGCTAACCTTGTCAATCAGACAAATGCCAATGTAAGCAGTCTCGATATGGGTGATATGCGTATTATTGGCGCTACAGAGCAAGAATGGGCGCCGCTGAGGCGGAAATACAATATGTTTCTCGCTCGCAACCTCGCAGATGCGGCTCCTGGCACTCCTCAAATTGCGCCCGGCAATCTTCCTCTCTCCGACAGCAAGGCCATGACAGTAGCGGAAGGCGACAGCAGGGAAGTTGGCATGCTTCAGTTCGCTCGTGTAGACGAGCGCTTTCTGTCCTGGGACTTCAGTCTGATGTCCGAAGATGCGCGCGTCCTCGGCTCGGTGAACCGTAATTTTGGTGGCTTCGCACGTGAGATCTTCACAGATACGGGTGTCTATGCGTTACGCATGGACGCTGCAGCTCTTGAGCAGGAGCCGAGCCACATGGTAAGCCAGACAGGGCAGGCAGATCCTGGGCCGGGCATGACACTCGATCAGCGCGCTGTTATGCTCGCCACTGCTGTCAGCATCGACTTCGATTACTTCAGTCGTCACAGTGGCTCTGGTGGCATGATGTGGCCCATGTGGATGCCGTGGTTTGGTGGTGCTGGAGAAGCCGGCGGTGCCGCTGCAGGTGGTGCAGCAGCTGGCGAGGCTGGAGCTGCGGGCGCAGGCACGGCAGTTGGAGCAGCAGGCGAGTCTGGGGTCCTAGGTGAAGCTGCCGCCGGCGCTCGGGGTCTCGGTGCTGCCGAGGGTGCGGCGACCGGCGCTGCGACGATGGCTGGATACGAAGCTATGCAAAGGGGGAGGGGGTCACAACACGCTGATGATCAATCACCACAAGCAAATGATCCGTACCAGCCGCCGGCTGATCAGCAGCAAGGCACTCAAGGAGGAGAGGATGTTTGGGGTCAGACAGGAGATCCTTGGGCGGATCAGCGTGGGCGGGATCAAGAGCAGGACTTTTGGGGCGGAGGCGATCAGGGCGGCGATGGCGGCGATGGCGGAAGTGGCGACTCAGACTGGGGTGATTGGTTCTAGTTGTGTATCCTCATATTGTACAAATATTTCTGGCCTAGCATAACATACCGACAATTCCTCAGCCTCGCACTGTCCTAAATCAAGCTTTGTTTAGCGAAGCCACCCATGACACCATGGAGTGCAATTTCCCCGGACTTATTAACCATCAAATGGTCGAAGACTTTGGGGTACCCCGCCTGGTCCACGGACCAACGGCTGCTAGTAGCCAATTCCCTTTACGAGAACTAACTCACGGCCAGTGTCTCGGTCACAATTATTCCGTCGCGCAAAATTACAAGCAAATTGGTAGCCATGATCGACAGCGGCCATTTATACAGTCCGCAGCCCACCAACATGGATACCGATCAGGCCTCTCCTCACGAACTTCCCAAGACCGTCAAACATGAGGATCGACACTCTTACCTGCGCAGCCTTCGCTGCCACTGTAGCCGCTGCTCCAACATCTGACTCCAAGAAGCCAAAATTCAGCTGGAAAAAGACCAAATCCCTCATCGCCTTCGGCGACTCCTACTCTTTCGTTCAAGGGCTCCAAGGCCACCCAAACTACACCTACATCGGCGACAACTTCGATATCTCCTTTACACCGTCCGAGCTTTTCGACAATCGTATTGTCCAGAACCACACTGCCACTGCCTCCGGCGGCCCTATCTGGACCGAATTCATCACCAACTGTGGCGTCAAGCCTGGGCTCACCGATCCGCGCAAATGCGACAGACAGCTCTGGGACTTTGCGTATGCGGGGAGTAATACGAACGAGGTGCTCACGCCACTACACTGGAACCACACTGTCTCGCTCGAGAAGCAAATTGAGCAATTTGAGAAGTATGGCGACCCGGCGCTGCAAAAGGTGCTGAAGAGGAAGGAGGCGTTGGTGGCCATCTGGATCGGTATCAACGACATCAATGATCTTGTCAAGCTGAGAGGCAAGAACGCAACTTTTGCGCCACTGTACGAACAGGTTATTACCGCACAGCAGAAGCTCTGGGAGAGGGTTTATGGGCTGGGATACAAGAATCTTTTGCTGGTCAACCTTCCGCCGCTGGATCGCGGGCCGAGTCCAAGTGTTAATAAAACGCTTGTAAGTTCCTACAACAGCATCTTGAAGGAGCACGCGACCACTTTCCAGAAGGAGCACAGCGACGCGACTGTGTTGCAGTTCGATATCAATACTGTCCTGAACCAGGTGTTCGACGATGCCGCAAGCTACGGTTTTACCAACACAACCAACTTTTGCCCGGGATACAATCAACCAGATATTTTCACAGATCCGGAGAAGTACGGTTGTGGAAAGGGCCTGGATACGTATTTGTGGTACAATTCGGGACATTTGACGAGTCATGTGCACGAGGTGTTCAGCAAGGTGCTTTTGAAGTGGCTTGGTGAACAGGGTCGTTGACGGGAGCGGATTTGGCTCTTTATCTCTACGGAGCGCCTTCCCAAAAGACCTCGGAAATAAAGAACCCGATCTTGCTTCTACCTTGACTTTTCCAGGTCGAGATAGCCCCTGATTTTGATACGGCACACTCTGTACTTTTACGTAGGGCCGCCAGCCAAGTCCTCTCACGAAAGTGAGTTACGGACGCCACCATTGGACAGATAGATACATAACGGTGACCTGGGCCAAAAAGACCACTAGAACTTCTGTTCACATCTCACTGCATGTTGCTTTGGTTTCCGTCATCCTTTGCAGTGACACAGAATGGTCTTCTTTCATCTCCCAGCAGAGCTTTTTCAGCCTATAGTCAGAGAGGTGGATATACCGCTTGCCGTCAGGGACATCAGCTGAATAATACTTCAGCTATCTAAACACGATGTAAAAAGCCTAAGTCAAGTCTCATAGGCAGCTCGCATGCAGTGCGAGCTGGTTATATTCCACTGCATCACTCTTGGCGACGGAAGAAAACGCGCGCTTCCCATATCCACGCACATGTTGAGGCGACTGGAAGACCGCAACGACAACCGCAATGACATTCGCAATGATAACCTCACGCACAGTATAGAGCATACTGTTATCGATTACAGCTCTGAAGGTGCCATCCTACCGGAGACGTCATTAGTACGAGCGCTGTGTAACGTAAGGATTCTCAGGTCTCTCACATGGCGTACGTGGTTGCCAGTAACTGCGACTATTCTGGAATGTCTCCGCAACGTACACCCTCATACAAGACTCAATGTCGTAGCTCATGAGCGTAATAACTCACTGCTCGACGAGGCACTTCTCTTGTCACCTCAACTGCATGCGCTTGACATCGAGCTAAGCATCCTATACGACAAAGACCTACGGAAACCTCTAGGAAGATGCGAGCTGAATCCCTCAGATCCCTGCTTGCGCAGAGTAGTAGCTTGGAAGTGCCCCAGATACAGTCCTCAAAGGTCAGACATGGATCAAAAGCCGCGCGTTACCGGTTTCGAGACGATAGTTCTTCCAGAGACGACGCGGTATCATTGCATTTTGAGAACGGCGAGAACCTACCAGCGCTTGATGAGCTAGTTCTGAGGCGTTTCTTGAGCTGGGAAGGGCACCTTTCAGAAGCTGGAAATGATTGCGAGGTGTGGCAGAATCACCAGGATTGGAGCACACTACGAAAGCTCGACCTGCGACTGCATGGTGGATACCAGCTGTTGCGACGCTTGATTACGAAAGTGCCACTCCTAAGGACGCTGAAAACCAAGATGCAGCTTGAGGGGCATGCAACCATATTGGGGGCTTTTTGGCAGGCTGTGCCTGAGCTAACACACCTACACCTGGAGTGCGATGGTAGCATAGAGCGCGACACATTCCAATCACTCTCTCTTTTATTCCCTTATCACCTTCTCAGTCTATACATAAAAGCAGACTGCGACTCCAAGCAGTGGTATATACGTGAGCTCAACGACCTGTTCTACCGCTGCCGGCAACTACAGAATCTGGCTATGGATGGATTTAGACAGCAGATTTTGGTTCTTGGACACCGACTGAAGCAGGGCTGTCACCAAAAAGGAAGCAAGGCCTTCTTGTGAGGACGGCCAAGCATAATTCTGGTTCAAAGAGCTTTGCTACGTATTCTTTCCAGTACGAATGGTGGGAACGTCTGACTCGGTATGGTGACTGGTAATACTGTACCGTGCAGCGGCGTCTGAAGTGGATGGGATACAATAATGGTGAAAAGGTTGAAATAAAACAAGAGCTGCTACAAATGGTTATCGTGGCCTTCGAGATTATAACGACCAAAATTTTATATCCTTCGACTTTTCAGGAAGCCTGCTGCAGAAAGATCCTGCAAGACTGGGGTATACCCGAACGTTTCGGCGCGAGGCTCCTTTAAACATCTGTTTCGTGAAGACTTCTTCATTATGTACGAAAGTACCTTCGCACATAATGACGGGTGCTTCCAAGAGTATCACATTGAGCAAAAGTAAGTTTCGTTGCTTTCTTCAGATGCTGCGTTTCTGGTGATGCGACCCACCACCTCTGACAGTGCAGCTCAACACGATGGCGAAATGGCCGAGAAATCTGACGACATGTGAGGATCGGGCAACAACACCCTCTGCCAAGTCGAGTTACCAGCGCCTTTTCAGCGAAAGCATCAATGATTAGCTGCAAAGGTTTGTAAATATGTGGATTACGAATGTCGCCATTTGAAAGCTCGCCAACGCGACCTTTAAGAGAAGTATATGTAGTATGCTAGATTATGAACGCGGTGTACTGGTACTCTTCACGTTTCTCACCTCCGCGGTTTCCTCCCACTTTAGACATGGGCAACGAAAAAATAGTTTCGAGTACAGAAGAGTCGCCAGCAAAAAATACCGTGGACGCTCGCAATGCGGATGTTACACTGCGGCTACTCGAATTGCACGACCATGAATTTGGCCCTCTGACCCCAGAGAAGGAGACAAAGTTACGTCGCACCATCTATTGGCGACTGATGACATTGCTTTCGGCAATTAATATCGTTCTGTTTGTGGGTTCATATATGGAAGGTTACGCGAACAGTGACTGATTGAACATAGCTCGACAAATCAACGCTGGGCTATGCTGCAATTCTCGGGCTCTTTGAGGAGACTAAGATTACCAAAGCAGAGTACAACAATCTGAACACAATGTTCTATGTCGGTGCGTAGCCTGTCAACCAAGGAGCTTGTCCTAAAAGCTGACACGGACAGGCTATCTTGCCTTCCAATGGCCAGGTCATTACTTGATGCAACGGTTACCATTCGGTAAGTTTGTTGGTGCTGTCATCTTCAGCTGGGCAATCATCGTGTTTTTGCACTGTGTTGCTGTCCGATACGCCGGCCTTGTGGTCATGCGCCTTGCTCTCGGAGCTGCCGAGGCCGTCATTGTCCCTGCCATGGAAATCACAATCGGCATGTTCTTCAACCGGCACGAACAATCGTTCTTACAGCCAGTTCTGTGGATCAGCTGTTTGGCAGCGCCCGTGGTCACTGGTTTTATCTCGTACGGTCTACTCTGGACTTCGAGTGCAGTGCTTCCCTGGAAGCTACTGCATATTGTGACAGGTGGCATCACTCTTCTGCTTGCTATCTGGGTTTGGGTCGACTATCCTAACAATCCGGCAGACGCACGTTGGTTGACGCTGGAAGAAAAAGTTCAAGTTATTCGTCGTGTGCACGAATCCCACCAAAGCTCTATCGAGCAGAAGCAGTTCAAAAAGGAACAATTCATTGAGACCATCAAAGACCCCGTATCATGGCTGTTCGCACTCCAGTCGTTTACGCTCATGTACTCGAACAATCTCAATTACGGACAGAAGAACCTCATCACTACGTCAATCGGAATCACACCTCTTAACTCTACCTTGGTTACAGCAGCGGGAGGCGCATTCGGTGTCTCTTGCTGTATCGTAGCAACACTTGCACTCAGAAGATGGCCGCGCAATATCGCATATCACGCCTCAGTCTGGTGTTTACCTTCCATTGCCGGGGGCATTGGTATGGTCGCAATCGCTTGGGAGCGAAAAGTGGCACTCCTCGCCTGTCTGATCCTGGCCGCTTCTACCTACGGCGTCACCTACATAATTGCTCTCGGATGGACGACATCCACGGCTGCGGGATATACCAAGAAGCTTACACGCAACGTTATGTTCATGCTGGGCTACTGCGTGGGAAATCTTGCTTCGCCGCAGATATGGGTCCCTTCGGCTGCTCCTCGTTTTTACGGTGCTTGGATCTCGCAGATCTTGATCGCGTGGGTTGGTACGCCTGCGATATTGTTACTGATTCGCATCATTCTACAACGACGGAATAATGAGCGAAAGAGGGCTTTGGCCGAACTGAGCGCTGATGATAGAGGTGGCCCGTATGTTGAGGCGACCAATGCTGAAGGGGAGACGGTTAGAGTCAAAGTCAATATCGCGGTTCTTGATCTTACTGATCTGCAGAACAAATCCTTCATATATCCAGTATGAGCTGGAACAACCAGTAGATACACTTTACTCAAGGCTTTAACGCCTTTCTTAAGTCAAGCGAAGTGAAAATGAACTGTCATTTGTACGAGCGATGAGCAGACGTATAAGGCAGTTAATGCTACTCAAGAAGGCATGTCGTATGCGACTCACTTATAAACTTATACTATAGATAGTCTCATAGACCCAACAGGACATGTAAACCATTTTTGACATGTCAAAATTCGTGATGACGTCAACTAGAAGAAAAGAGGCAGTGATCGTGAATTCGTCTGAATTGGATGGGGCCGTTAGCTGTCCGTTTCGAATAAGCCAGTGAAATGCTTTCAATAGGAAAGAAGCAGCCGGTAAGGGCAGACGCCGCTCAGAATCAGGCACATTAGCAAAGGTATCGGGTATTTTCGACCTTAAGTCAGTGAGGCGTCCAGATCCTCACACCTCAGTGCTCAGATAACGGAGTTTACAGACGTCGGCATCAAGTGCGTGTTGATTGAGGACGTCACTGATTGGTGTAACGGTATAGAGCAAGCCATCTTGAATCAAATTCCACTTGGCGAGGTCATGTTTGAAGCCGCAGATCTGAGCGTGTAGGATTGCTGCAATCTTGTTTAATCAAACTGCCTGGAACTTACATTCCAGTTGTCTATGGTAAGGCAGTCAGGATGTGGCTAGTACATCTCTGGAAAAGTCATAGCATGTACACCTGGCGAACAATCTCCGGGTGTCCGACAAGGATGCGTCAACTTTTCCTTCATGCGTTGCAAGAGCAATTGTATCTCTAACGTTATAAAATTCAGCGCCTGCATAGGACTAAGGTCACTGAAGGTCACTGAGATGCCAGGGGAGCTTTAGCCAGTGATTGTGCGGAGCATGGGTCTAATGGTCGTAGGATGATAAACCCTAACGCACTGGTCGCACGATTTACTCAGCTTCCTAATGAGGCAACTAGTCCTCGGGATCCGCTTATGAGGATATGTGTCCGGGCGAAGAAAGCTAGAAAAATTTGGAAAGTGTACACGTTAGACTCGATGTTGGAGAATGTAACATGGCCGCGGCAACACACAAGACCCTGACATATCTTAGCTTCCACGAGAGTACAGACTAGCCTCAAAAGGAAGCAGTTCCGGCACGGATCATGTCCTTCAATAAATCGTGCCAGGTCCATCACTCTTTGTACATGGTGCGATCACTACACACGGCGAACATGGACCTCAGACTCGCACATCCATCAGATGAAACGGCGATAGCGGAGATCTGCACCCGCGCATTTTTCGAAGAAGACCTCTTTGGACGAGTCATCCACCCCTACCGGAACGAATTTCCCCAGGATGTGCAGATCTTCTGGCATCAATGGATACGAAACGACTGGTCCAACCCACGCAACAAGGTCATTGTCGCTGTTACCACCGACGATACTCAACAGGATAAGGTCATCGGTGTGGCTATCTGGCAACGTCAAGGCGGGGGCGATGGTGCGCAAGAGATCATAGATAATTGGGTTGACCCAGGGCAATGGCCAACGCTGCCGTCAACGAAGAATCGCGCTCTGGACCCTTCCAAGTCAAACATATTGCAGGAGTCCTCGTCCTACACGAAGCACTACTGGGCCGGAGCCAACGCGACGAATTGGTACCTTTCGCTTTGCTGTGTGGATCCCGCCGTCAAGGGTCGTGGCGCGGGACGGCTGCTAGTGCGGTGGGGCTTGGATCGTGCTGAAGACGAAGGAATCGCGGCGAGTGTGATGGCGAGTGAGGGGTCTGATGCGTTCTATTTGAAGTGCGGCTTTGATGAGGTGGTCGGAAATGCGAATGAAGGGGACGGTAACCCATTGCAGAAGGTGGATGTAAAGGGTGGCAACATTTTGTTCATGTTGGCGAACGCGAACTAGAGACGGACTTCTTAGGAAGGGAAAGCATCATATGACTGTGAAGACGCATCTCTGAACGGCTCTCTGTGCTTTCGATTTCGGTATACTTCAAGTTCTGGAGCGATCACACCAATGATTCATGTTTCATATGGTGCTAGATCAAACACTGAATTGCCAATAACACTAAAAACAGTATGCCTTTGTCAAGTTGAGGCTGTGTATGTGATGAGAGGTCAATCTCGATGAAAATTTGATAGAAGATCGGTATACTCAAGCAGTCTACTTTGGCAATCGTAACAGGCCAGGTCGATGAGTCTCGATTCCCTTTTTTGCAGGCTCGCGTTTGACGTCAAACTGCACTTCCTTTCTGATGACT
>JUDZ01009541.1:0-26835 GCA_000812845.1 Stagonosporopsis tanaceti | reverse complement strand
TGCAGGTATGTGTCTCATGCAGTGCTATGGGCACGATATCGGGGGGTTTGAAGGGCCGCAGCCTTCGCCGGAACTGCTCGTCCGCTGGTGTCAGCAGGGCATATATTCTCCACGCTTTGCCATCAACTGTTTCAAGACCTCACCCGAAAATAACAGCGTCGGCGATGTCATTGAGCCGTGGATGTACGAAGAGACTACGCCGCTGGTTCGCGATATCATCAAGCGCAGATACGAACTTATCCCGTATCTGTACTCGCTTGCTCTCGATAGCCACCTCACTGCGACCCCGCCTCAACGCTGGGTTGGCTGGGGCTACGACCAGGATCCCGAGGTATGGACCAATAAATTGTTGACCGATGGCGAGAGTCAGTACTGGCTTGGCGATTCGCTCCTTGTTGGGGGTGTATTTGAATCTGGAGCTTCGACGGCGAAGGTGTACCTTCCGTCTAACACATCAGACGCCGAGCTCGAATTCTTGGATCTCAACAATGCGCCTCAAACGTACTACAAGGCTGGCCAGTGGATCGAAGTCTCTGCTAAATGGGATGAGAGTATCCCTGTTCTTGCGAAAGTCGGTAGTGCAGTCCCAATCGGTCGACCCCAGCAAACGCTTGCTGTTGGCGACAAGTCGAACCCTGCCAATCTTCCTCTCGATGATTATCGCGCTGTTGAAGTATTCCCACCAAAAGGCTCGTCCAACGGGAGATCCTACTCGACAACGTGGTATGAAGACGATGGCATCAGCCCACCACCTGCAAGCATATCGACTTTCGAATTGCGCTACAGGACGACAGAGGAGGTAGTGGAAGTTGAGCTTGTGAAGAAGTTACAGCCGGGCTTCAAAACGGCATGGGACGAGCTGGTCATTATCTTGCCCGCTGGCGATCAACGGAGCGTGAGGCTGGAGGGACGAGCTGCCGAGCAGGTGAAAACGGATGGCAAGGGTCGTGCACACTTCAAGGGTCCTGCCCTGTAGATATTTGAGAAGACAGTCAAGATGAACCCTGTCACCTTCTTTGAATGGCTTTTAGTAATTGACCGGTCGAAATCATACCTTGCAGACCTCCTTATCTCTCAAATTGACGAACGTTTCATATGCTCCGCGGACTTCGAAAAGCCTCACTTCCATAACTATCCCCTCCTACTCTTTAGCGCTGTGCAGTGCCACTGGCAGACATCCACTAGAGCAAGTTGGCGATGTTTTTCCCATTCCTTTGAATCATATGGCCACTCGTCGAGGTTTCTGCTGGGCTCGCAGCGCTACTCACTGAGACTGGTGGACCGAGGCACACAGTGCCGATCGCCGGATCTTGCGCGGGCAACATGGGCAGGGGAAGCTGGTTCTTTTGTGGGTTGAGGTTTTCAGAACCCTTGTGGATGGAAAAGATGGAGGGGCATTGACAATGCGATTCGTAAGTCCACTTATTTAGACACAATCAAGTTAACCGAAGCCGGATTGAGGTTTCTTCCAGACAAACCCTCGGCCGAGAGTTACTCTCAACAAACTCCTGCTGACAGCGGGCGGCGCCGTTGTCATTGCCCCTCCCCCTCGCCATGTCCACGCGAATTCAACAATCGAGTCGTAAAATTCGTCAAAAAAGGTTGGACGTTGTCTGGCTTCAACTGTTCCCGTCTGTTTCAACTGCGTTGTCGCGGATGTAGGTAGCCGCCGACATCCCTCGCTTGCTGATTGGCCAGTTAGCCGGATGAGGGAGCCGTCATGCGTCTTGTGAGTTGCAGGCGAGCCTTGAATCGTTTAAGCTTCGCTGCTTGAGTGAGAGGGGGGGGGGCTCCTTGGCGTTGTTCACGTGCCGGGGAAATCGAGCCGGTCAGCCGCTAGGGCACACATCATCGCTGCGCACGCGGGTTATAAGCGAGACTGAAGTCCGACTGGGACTTTTTACGAAGTAATTGCAAGGTACAGTGATATGGACGAATGAACTTGCTCCTGCTCGAGCATCTAGAACATCACTAGTGGCGATTACGTCAGTCTGAGCGCGCACTTAGCTTCACCAGCATCCCCTGCCAGAAGTCTCCTTTTCTCTTCATAAATTGTGCCTTGAGACTACTCTCCACGACCGATACGTTATAGGTTTGTGGTAAATCCATGCAGACTCGGATCGATACCTCCGCATCTCTCTCAGGCAAACATATCGTTCTAAGATCCAAGCCAAGGCTCTATCAGCAATGCAGGCGATACGGAGTGTTTAGTCAAGACTCAAGTTGTGCCACAAGCCTTTGTACACTGTTGGGTGAAACCAGACGTCAACCCTTTTGGCCATCCCCGAATCAGCTCCATATGGTCCGTTCATGAGGTACTGTGACAGATTGTGCGTTGATCAATACCGCTTTACGTCCCATAACACACCGCTGCGCAGTTTAACATCGAGGTAATTAAGCGACCGTTGCCTATCCGCCAACCAATAAGCTACTAAACCGCAGCGTCACGAAGAAAAAGTTAACAGGTTGAACAAGCACTTGAACTCTCTGAGTCGGCCCGCACGACCCTGTTAACAAAGAAGCACATCTTCCGATTGCAGATCAAAATAGACTGAGAGACGTTCATCTGGCGCAGACGGCGTTACCACAGCATATTTTGGAAAATGAAGCAGACTCGGCCTCTGCTTTGGGCCTGGCATAGAAGGCGATCTGCACCAGCAAAACGAGTGAGCGCCCTGTCAGGCGTCCCAGTGGCGCTCTTGTACCGCCATTCAGAGTATCCTCAAATTTCTCGAGCTATACTGCAACAGATACGAGGCTAAGATCCTCAGTTTGCTACGCTGAGTACCTCGCATCTCGAGGCTCGGAACAATATGGGGTTGGAAGCCATCACCCTGCAGATCTTCCGCCGGTACGGTTCGCGAACCCCCGTGAAAGTACACTGAGTTATGAAAGAGTCACAGGCCACTAAAAACTAGTGCCATAAGGAGATTCTGAGCAGTAGGATCGCAAAAGAGACAATCCCTCTTGTCTCGAAACGGCTGGAAATATGGAGAAAACCCCCCAAAAGGGCGACTCGGATGGTCGGCGAGGTCCTTGTGGCCAACCATGACCCACTGGTGTGGGGACCCTGTCATCGATGGGTCCTTATTGTACAGCCCTCAACTTGGCGCTCGCGCAATTGTGGCTCTTGCATGGATCGTCATGATTTTGCCTCTTTAACGTCTCACGGAACGAGCATCAATCCTGGTTTCTTATAGGACTTGGTATCCCCTGCCTCGGATGTCAGACTCGACCCACCAACAGGATTGACGACCCACTGGCAATCTAATGACAGGTTGAGTGACACCTCGCTAGAACCCATTTATGTCCGATCTCTTTTGTATGTTCGACTCGCCTGCTCCGCTCTCGTGCCCCAGACTTTGAGGTCCAGTCTTCCAGCATGGTGTACTACGGTGATCATGCTCCCCAACTTGCTGCAGCAGTGATCGCGCTTGCGACCATCGCAGTGATCACATTTGTGTTGCGCGTCTACACCAGAGTACGCAGTGGATCATTTGGCATAGATGACTGGTCTATGACAGTAGCGATAGTGAGTCTTAACACAAGTGCTGTGAAGGCAGGGTACTGACAGTTCAGCTGCCTTTTGCAGCATTGACTGCTGCTTGCATCGGTGGCGCATACAACGGCATCGGTGTCCACCAGTCCAGACTTGATAAAGAACAGGGGAAGACCGGCATGCAGGTAGGCAGAATCAAAGGGGATGCTAGCATTCACTGACACGCTCGGCAGTACTTTTTCTTCTTCGAGGTCTTCTACTGTGCAGCCATAATTCCAATCAAGCTGAGCATCTCATTCATGTTGATCCGCATCGCTTCAAACCGGCTCAGATACATCTATAGTCTGTACGCTGTGTCGGCGATGTTTACAACCATGAACCTTATTGCGTTGCTGTACATTATCTTCCACTGCAGGCCAGTGGAGTACGCGTGGGACACTTCAATCAGGGGTGGAAAATGTAATCCAGCACAAACGCTTGCGGACATTTACTACGCCACGACTGCAGTCAACATCGTCACAGATTGGTTCTGTGCCCTTCTGCCGGTGCCACTTCTCTGGAACGTCCAACTCAATCGCAATGCCAAGCTTTCTGTTGGTGTTATCCTTGGACTTGGAGCGCTGTAAGTCCACTTTCATCGAGGATAAGAGATCTTTTAATGACAAACGTACCACAGGGCCAGTTTATCTGCTTGCATCCGTCTTGTCTACACAGTGAACCTCACCAACACCGACGAGTATTTATACGGTATCTCCAACGTCGTACTCTGGGGGTATGCTGAGAATGGTGTCGGTGTAATCGTCGGTTGCGTTGCAACCTTACGTCCTCTTTTCCGCCGCATCTTCAACCTTGGCGGAGACTCCGCGGCCCACAATACGCCCGGAGCCAGCTATGCAAAGCGAACTACAAAGTTGAGGCCCGGGAGAAGCGACGAGGAATGGGTCGTGCTGAGCGAAAGTAAGTCAAGGATGGCAAGCGCAGTGCAGGCCAGGTCGATCTCGGACTCGAATAGTGAAGAACATATCCTGGCCGGCGGAATCAATGTGACAAGAGAGGTGGAGCAGAGCGTTGAGATTGCCAGCAGAAATTAGAGAGCTGAATATTAGTCGTATAATACGTACCCCACACCAGCATTGGTATTTCTGCGTTTATGCCCTCAGCTCACACCTCAACCTCACCCGCTAAGGATTCCGCATCGTCAATAACACCCGATTACCGCTTGACTATTTTCTAAACCTCCGCATGTACCTGCAGTTTACTCTCGCCCTATTCATGTACGATAATTGACGGGCCAAGCTCGTCAGACGGGCTATGACTGCGGCGAATTCCTCTTCGGAGAACCCCACCATTTCACCAGCCCTCCTATCAACACTTCCTGCTATGATCTGGTCCATTTAGTCAACTGGTATAGTTGGGAATTGATTATATCTGCTCCTTATTTGGGAAATCACGTTAAAAATGACGACTATATGTGCTGTAATTTATCACTTTGCTTTCTAGAGGAGACTTGGTCAGCCTTCACTAGAGACCCATTGCCGTTGCATGTATCGTACACAGAAACTGACTTACGGTCATCCACAGGGAAGGCAAAAACATGTTCGCCATCGGAACACTAGTACGGGTGGGCGTTCGGTGCGAAACACGGTCGATGACAAAGCGCTCGGATGTCCCAGTTCGCGGGACCGATGGCTTGCAAATCACCCCCACGCCCCCACATTAAGCTGCTGACGACATCCATCAGCAGCATCGCGTGTGCCATAAAACAATTCTACAATACTCTCTTTTGCGACAATGGTGTATGTATCTAACTCGACACGCGTTTTCTTCCACTTGCCGTTCTGTACTCACATTGAACAAACGCTCTCTTGAACGCCCACGAAAGTTGCGCTCCATGACCACAATGAGCTCCGCATCAACGCAAAAGCCGATCTTGATATCTGGCGCCGGTATCGCCGCTTTGCTGTTTGCGAGATCTCTGCACCGTCAAAAAATACCGTTCCTTGTTTTCGAACGTGATGCCTCGATTGTGTTCCGTGCACAAGGATATCGTCTGCGCCTTTCAGCAGCGGGTCTCGACGCAATAGAGTCGGTGCTCGGACCAAAAGGATTTGAGAGGTTCTATGATGCCTGCGGGAAAACTGGTGGCGCGGGGTTTGCAGCAATAGATCCTCTGACGGGCGAGACTCTGGGTACTGATGCGCCAAGTGTCAGCAAGGAGGTACTGACAAGTCGAGGCGGCAAGGTGGTTGGCATCAGTCGTGGAGACATGCGCAAAATATTCTTGGAAGGACTGGAGGATCATGTGCGATGGAGTCACCACGTGACCGGGTACGAGAAGACTGACCATGGCGTGCGCTTGGTGTTCCGAGACGGGAGCAAGAGCGAGGAGGGGAGTATGCTAGTTGGTGGCGAAGGTGTGAAAAGTGCGGTTGCGGGACAGCTATCGAACGGCGCGATCAAGGTCTTCGATCTCGGGTCGAGAGGCATTCATGGGCAGGCACCTACATCCGCTTTCAAGCAGCTTGGGGAAGGCGTCTTCCGCGTGGTTGACGATACCACCCAACCAGACGGTGGTAAAGTCTTCATCATTACAAATGTGAGAGCAAACGACATGGACAACCCAGATATCAACTTCGGATGGACCCTAGGAGGAAGTCCTGGTGTTATCAACGCGCCCAACGACAACTACACCATCACTGGCAAGCCAGCCGCACAAATCGCAAAGTCATTGACTGCACATTGGCATGAGCGGGTCAAGCCGCTATTTGACAACATGGTTGAAGACGAAGCAGCATTCTGGAAAATTACATGTTCAAGTCCGGAAGGTGTACCCGAGTGGCCCAACGAGCCACGCATCACGGTTATTGGCGATGCTGTTCATGCAATGACACCTGCCGGAGGTAACGGTGCAAACACAGCCGTAAGAGACTCAGATCTGCTCGGTAGGCTGATTGGTGAGGCCTGGGTGCAAGGCAAGGGCGACAGCTGGGAAGGAGTGACAGCAACCTATGAGAAAGAGATGCGTGAGTACGGAAGTGCTGCGGTCAAGGAAAGCTTTGGACATGCGACAGAGCAGTTTGGTATCAAGCTTGATCTTGCTACTGCCCCCACGATCAACGAATATGTAGCACCGAACTAGGTTCCGACGAGTATGACAGAAGTAAAGACGGATCTTCGAACTCATAAATCTACGTAATGTTGATACATGAATACAAAGAGTACGAAGTTTCTAAAACATCTCCTCCTCGTTCGTAAAGGCGTACCTATTGCTTAGGCCACCATTGTACCGTTCTGAGTGCGGCACAGCTTGCCAGTATCAAGGTCGTAGTTCCAGCCGTCACTTCCAACACCGGCCAGAACGAACATGCTTTCGGCTGGATCGTACTTCGCCTTAATGCTCCTTAGCCTCTCGTATCCCTCACCGTAGTAGTCTTTGGCAAAGTTCTTGTTGAAGGGGTTTGCCTCGTTCATGTATGCACCACTGTCCGGCGCCCATTCCCTCCACATCGGCTCCTTGACTTCTTCATAATACTTTGCTCCAGTTTCAAGCGCTTTCTTGGGGCTACCAGCAGCCACAGAGTCCACGGTTGCGCCGTTAGCAATGAAATGCAGGTATGCTGAGCGCCAAGCGGGATGCAGAGCACCCCAACGCTCCTCAGGCTGATCTCGTACTCCAGGGCCACCTTGCAAACCAATGGTGGCATATGTGCCTTTTGTGGCGTTTTGATTAGCCAAAGCGATCTTAAGATAATTCACCACATCCGATTGTGGTGTATCGACGAGCTCGTGGCGCCCGAGGAGACGGGAAGAAGTGACACTTTCGCCTCCAGCTGCGTTATCGCCCGAGATGACGGAGTAGAAGGATGGGTAGTCTTCGAATGTAGAAGCGCTGAAAGACACAGCGACCGAACTGTTTGTGCTATTACCAGGGTTTAGCTCCTCGAGCATAGGCAACAGCAGTGCTGTTATTGCCTCCTCTGTAGTATTGAAAGCCCAGAACACTTGGTTGAGGGCGATGCCGTCAAAGGGTTGCTGCGATGCAAGATCAGGAAAGAATGTTGGTGCTGAAGTCCCGCTTGCCACAGTTGCTGCACCTGCGAGCTGCATGTCCATTAGATCCGGGAGGTGCTTGAGGTATGCTGCAACCGTTTTCCAGGATGCTTCGTGGCTTGCGTTATTTCCAAAACGGGGTTTGATCGTAAGGGTTCCGAAAACAACGTTACTAGGAGCCGGGTAGTGCTTGATGACATATTCGGTTACCACTCCATACTGTCCTGGTCCACCACCGCGAAGTGCCCAGAAAAGATCTTGATTCTGTTCTGCGTTGGCAACGAGAACATCTCCAGTTGCGGTAGCGACAGTCATTTGGAGGACTTGATTCGATGCCAGGCCGTAAGTACGGGACAGCGGCCCATGGCCTCCACCCTGGATGTAACCACCAAGGCCGACACTGGGGTCTTGTCCAGTAGTCACGAATCGGCCTTGGTCCAAAGCAAAGTTGAGGACATTGCCCCACTGCTGACCGCTTCCGACCACGAATGCATCTTCTGCAGTGGTGTTTGTGCTGTTTGAAGGCGTCCAATCTGGAACACGCTTGAGACCATTGAAGTTGCGTGTCCAGACTGAGAGAGCGTATGCACCACTAGACCTAGAGTTGGGGTCAGACACAGTTTCAACGCTAGCCGGATGTAAATCTTACCTGCCGTTCAAATCGTGGCCAGTGCCCTTCACAACCACACGGATATTGCGATCAGAAGCCCATTTGACCGCATATGCCACGTGCGCCTCCTGTGTCGCATTGACGATATATTGCGGGAATGCATCATTACTGCATCCCTTTGCAGCTACATAACCGGAGACATCTTTCGGAAGGCAAGTGTTGTTGGCATAGATAGGGTAGTCGATTGATTCCGGCTGCTGAGAGTGCCAGGTACCGTTAAACCACTTCTCTGTTGCAGTCTCGCAAGAAATAGTCGAGCCAAATGGGTTACCAGACCAACATGCAGATGCTGCAGGCACCGATCGAATCAGGGATCCGTCGATGGTAGAGTTGAGGGAGGTCCAATCATCTGCTGAGGGCCAGGAGGAGTCGTGGGGTGTTGACTTGCAGGATGGACCGGATTGAAGAGGGATAGCGCTTGCTCCTGCAATTGCAGGTAGCAAAAGATAAGAGCGCATAATTGGCAACCTGGAAGAACGATATGGGGAAGTAGAATCGAAACCAATGAAGTTTGATGTACGAAACATAATCTCGAGACTGTTGCATGCTTTATATTTTACGTGCTCATTAGCGTCGCCAGTGCTCGGTGGATCGAAACTGCCAGGCTAGCGTCATGGTCGCCCTGTGAGATAGGAGCTTTACGGAGAATCATCGCAGTGGGTCAAGTCCTGTCAATCAGAAACTCACTTCGAGACCGAGTTTTCTGTCTTTGTCAAGTGTTTGTGGCCGTGCACGGTGTAATTAACTAGCTCAGGTGCGTATCTGAGCGTATCTGAGCGTATTAGACCGTATTCGAGTGGATAAAACATGTTGATCATGCTCCAGCCACAGGCGCGTACGTGTGCAGAAATTGCATTTTCAGGGCGACTGTTCCGACGATTGTAGTGTCAAGCTAAGGTCAAGCACGAATTGGTGGTACTCATATGGTATATGAATTTGTTGCATCGCCAGCTGTTTTTGGAGAACCCACGCCCCCACTACGATGTTCACTGGACTGTGAAATGCCTGATGACGTGGTAGTGGCCACCCCTTTTTTCACGCTGAGGCAGTAGGTTCTTCTCTCAGTGCATCGGTCAATCTCGCATAAGGATTTTCAGTCTTACCGGTTTCCTGGTCAGCATGTACTGGGACAACCTCGACATGTACGTCAGAGCATTGTCTTTCCTCACGAAACCTGCAAGTACGAGGATTTGTGATCTTACGAGCAATATGAAATAGTTGATCTTGTCGCAGCTGATCCGTGTTGGCACTTATACCTGGCAATGTCGAACGGACATCACGTGTAATGGCACCAACGACCACGCAAGCTTCACTCTGACAGTCCTAAAAGCTTGCACTTCCAACGTTGTAATTAATTCCACTCTGTAGCAATCAATGCAGCAACCCTGCTCTACCTTCGGCCTCGCTGATTCTAGTTTATAAAACATCTATCACTGCCGTCGCAACCTCGCTCTGGCTTGAGATTCTCGACAACGTCGATGCTTGAAACGGCGTCTACATCCACTTCCCGTGAGACCGGGAACAGCAGCAAGTTGTTGTTCGCCCCTCGTATTTGAGTAAACAAAAACGGCTTCTGTACGTACCTCTACCATTGGAATTCAGACCACTCGCCATTACTTCAGCGCTTACATTAGGAACAACGGTGCGCGGGCGAAGATCGTGTCCCAATTCGTTGTGGATTCGTTTGGGTCCTTGACAACCCGTCGGTTGTTGCTAGCCCAGAGGTCTTCGAGAAAGACAGATGCTTCTCGCATAGATAGCGTTCCAAGGTCGATGGTCGTCTGCTCCAGCAACTCGCACAAGAACCGCAAGTATTGTTCGTCATTGCACATGACTGCTTCGACACCGCCCACGACCATTGGCCACAGAATATACTTATATAGCACTCCGCCGCACCGCTTCAGGTCGTAAAGTTCGCGTATAGCATTCTTCAATCGGTTGTAGAATAGGTCGCGACCACCAACAGCTAACCCTCCATCAATTACTGGGATGTCCGCTTTGAAACAGTGTACGAAGTAGAGAATAGCGGCCGATTGAAAGCAAGTAGCGAGAAGTGCCCAGCTGGCGGCTTGGCTGGACGTGTGACGTGGTCGATGCAGCGCCCAGTCTGCAGGGTCGAAATATTGCAGAGACTCGATGATGGCTGACTGGGGTGGTGTATGGTGTTGCTCGCCCGTTCGAGCGTGTAACTTTGACGTGGATGTGGCGACTCTTGTCATGTTAATCGCTGCTGTGGCTCGGACGATAGCCTCTGGTATGGGCACCATGGTACTGCAGACGTCAACACTGAAACGCCCAAGCAAGTCTAAATACGTGTTGTGTTGGCTGATATCATCAGCTGAGATTTGAGATGTTGGCGCCATCGAAGTGCCAAAGATGTCAGCTAACACGAGGTGGCACAAAAAGAATTCATATTCGGTGTTTCCCATCAGTGCGTCGACGCCCCATATGTTAAAAAGCGTCTTGGCGGCGGTCAAATGAGCTTTCCATGCGTCGTACGCGCTTGCTTGTATTTGGGAGAAGAAGAATAGGCTCACATCCTCGAATAACTCCAGGTTCGGCCCAGATTGGCAAGAGGTCCGGATTTTGTGGCTCAGTATCTCAGCTGCGTGTGCTTGGTGGTAGTGAAAAAGGGTCTGATTGCGCGCCACATCTCCATACTTTCGTACCACTCTATGAAGTGTAACAAGGCACAGTGTGAGATGCTTTTTCGAAACGTTGAACTCTGCCCATTTCGAGATATCGATGGCGTAGATTGATGATGATCCGTCGGCTGCGAGGTCAGGTACAACGACGGCATTGTCTGTTCGCTCGATAAGTTGAAGGAGGCGACATTAGTGCCGGGGAACACACAGTAAGCTAACGCGTCACAAATAACGTGTGAAGGCGCAACATCGCCCCCTGACAGCGCTTGACGATTGGACGGAGACGATGACTGCACGATCGTCCCCGGTACGGCGATGCGGTGCCTCCATTGCAGCGGTCTGGTGGTTGAGTATCCTGGACATGGCAGACCTTTTCGTACACATTTCGAGCAGTCAGGCTGCTGTGAGTCGCATCGCACGCGTCGCCATCGACACGCCCAACACTGCGCTCCTAGAGACATGCGTGGACTTGTGGTTTATCGAGCCGTGAGTAGAACACCATGTCCAGTTACCGAGACAGGCATTCTGAGGCGGTCCGATCATCGGCGTCGCCAACGGGAAGCTACCTCATGCGTTTGATCATAGCGGACTCTACCTTCGAGCTTTTGCGGAAGAATTCCAATCACTATGCAATGAGGAATTAAGTTAAATCAAACCAATCTGAGCACGCGAAGTGTCGTGTTGGGGAAAAAGCGATGACGTCATTGAGATGCCGTCTGATCATTTATCCCCATATAGAAAGCAGTCAAGTGGCATTGAGTACTCTAAGGTGACTGCGCTCGACGTTCCCTCGGGATACCATTCCCTCAATCTAATTCTTACTCGGCTCGGTGAGAGTATAACACGTCTGAGCATGGTTTATGCAGTAGCAAGGCTGCGGAGAATGCCCGGCTATCACATTAGCACCAGAGAAACGGAAGAGAGTATGGAGACAATCGATTTCTTTGCCATCAACTTACAGGCTCAAAATGGTGTCATCGCGGAGACTGTAAAGGAGAAACGGCGACGTGCCTTCCTTCGCTCATGGATCTGTAACATTCGAGCTTCGCAAGACGTGGCATTGAATGTGTCTTGCCTGCTACGGCAAGACAGCGCAGTAACTGCTGTCCACTCCCCATTCACGTTCTTCGGAGATGTAGAATTTCGCCTTGCGAATGGATACACTATCACAACGCAACAACTCTTTACATTGACCGTCAGCATTTTTTTGCCATATTCTTACTAACAAACTCATCAAGTGTGACTGCGAGCCCATCACAGACTTGTGCGTATATAAACAGCTGCCTGCTAAAGGTACAGAAAACCAGCAACATTACCACGGATTACGAACAGCGAATAAAACGTGAACGATAGCATGTGTAAAGAGCACCTTATTTTCTACTCCTGCCACACTAGCCACGGCTGTTCTAATGGCAGTTCCGCGTTTTCTACTCACTGTGATAGCAGCGGCCGCGACAACGTACAGGGCAGAAGAGAGTTAGGCTGTCGAGGCGTCACTATGGGAGAGATCAAAACTATGGACTATCCCTGTGCTCAGCACCGAGGACTCGGGAATCCTCGCACCGCTGGAGAGATAGTCAGACGTGATGGCAGCAGCATGTGGCGTAATGCACCTAATCGAGGTTTGGGGCCATCGGTGAATGGCCTTTACCGTACTCAAACAGATGCGTTACATGCAGCGTGGGAGCGAAACCCTCACCTGTACGAGGGCAACCCATACATGGATCAAGGGGAATGGTCTCGTTATCAAGACGATATTGTGACACGAGAAACCGGCAATCATACGGGTCCTAGGTACTGGGCGGATCCGAGGCCCTGGGGAGACAATTGGCCTGGTGGACAGCGGCGGAGGTATTACTGAGCATATCCAGGCTCTAGTGCTAGGCGAAGCTAGGTGAGCAGAGCGGCAGGATGATTATCAATTAAGTATAAGAATGTGTTGAAATCTCATCAAATATACAACCCATGTTCATGAACTTATCTTTATTTATATCAGCAATCAAGACGAACGATATTGGCGTGAGAAGTCTTTTGTGGGCTCACGATGAGGGGGTGAACCACGGCGCTGATTTGTTCTCGACTGTGAGTCTTACGTAGACAAGATCGTGAACAGACAAGACTGGCATAAATAAGAAGACACCCATATCAGCTTCTCAGCACCAATGAACATTCAGAGGTGGGCTCAGCGTGAAGTCGGGATCATGTGATGGTGTAGGAAAACATTCCGCTGATCGACACCACAACCGCCAAGGCCGCGCGCGCAAAGCCGAGGTCGGTTAACCTTTGACGTGAGCTCCGATGCTATCCCCACTCTTGCCAGCACCATTCCTCCAGCAATTGCTCATCGCTCTCGACAGTAAGCACTCCGTCGAACGCTCCTGCCAAAATGTCTAGCCTCAGGATATTGGTGCCTGTCAAGCGGGTCATTGACTATGCGGTATGTCTCCTAGACCCTCCATGAATCACTCAATTGGCTTGCCGAGCACGTACGCTTCAATACGACTGCAGTTGCACCTTATTGAAATCCGTGTGTAAGATACCGATAAGTGGCTAACGGCGTCCAGGTCAAGCCCCGCGTAAACCGTGCGCAAACCGCCGTCGAAACCGCCAACGTTAAACACTCGATGAACCCCTTCGACGAGCTCTCGATTGAAGAAGCCGTTCGCCTGCGCGAAAAGAAAACTACTCCTGTTGAAGAGATCGTCGCCTTCAGCGCCGGCCCCGCAAAGTCCCAGGACATCCTGCGCACCGCTATGGCCATGGGCGCCGACCGCGGCATCCACGTCGTGGTCGAGGAGAAGGACGCGCTGGAACCCCTCGGCGTCGCCAAGCTGCTGCGCAAAGTCGTCGACGAGAACAAGAGCAACCTTGTCATTCTGGGCAAGCAGAGCATCGATGACGATGCGGGGCAGACGGGGGGTATGCTCGCAGGGCTGCTGAACTGGCCGCAGGCGACGCAGGCGAGCAAGGTGACGATTGAAGGCGAGAACGTGACGGTTGTGAGGGAGGTCGATGGCGGTGTGGAGACACTGAAGACCAAGCTGCCGATGATCATTACCACGGATTTGAGGCTGAACGAGCCGAGGTACGCGAGTCTGCCGAACATCATGAAGGCGAAGAAGAAGAAGCTGGACAAGAAGACGCTGGGCGACTACGGGTTGGACAGCGAGGTCAGATTGAAAACGGTCAAGGTTACTGAGCCTCCGACAAGGCAGGCTGGTGTCAAGGTCGACGATGTGGATGGCATGATTGGCAAGCTGAAGGAGCTTGGTGCTTTGTAGAGCATGAGTGAAGAGGGCAGAGTGTGTGTATAGCATGTTTGGATGTATTGAAAATACAAGATTCGAAGTCGCAAAATTCTAACGCCCTCCCAGCACGACCACCAGCAAAACAGCATCACCACACACCCTGGAGGCAGAACAGTCAGACAGACAAAAGAGATGTATGATGGTATATGCGCAAACTCAAGGAGTCAAAAACCCTACCCGCCCTTCCGAACCCTCGCAGCCACACATTTAGATAACAGCCTCCTCCTTAGTCCACGCCACCTCCTTCTTCACATTCTCCCCAAACGCCGTACTCTTTCCACTCATACCCAGCATGTAATCCCTGCCCTTCAACACCCACACGAACCAGCTAGGCACCTTGTACCCCATCACCGCGCCAACACCTCCTCCACTCCCAATAGGCACGATCTGCATCTCGCGCGTGTCAGGTACATACTCGCGATCCTTACCGCTGGGCTTAGCATCGGGCAGCGCAGCGTCGTACGCCAGCAGGTCACGCTTGAGATTAACGAAGAATACCGGCAGCGCGCCTAGGATATCCACGACGCTGTTGCGCGAGTAGGACGCGACGTCGCCGACGGCGTAGACGCGTGCGCCGGCGGCGTCGACACGGGTCGTGCGCGCGTTGGCGACGAGGTAGTTTTTGTCGTTCAGCAGGTGCGCGGGCAGGAAGGCGGAGTTGGGCTGCACGCCGTACGCAGGTACGTACAGATCGGCTTCCAGCGTGGAGCCCTTGCCCAGCATGACGACGGTGCGGTCGCCGGAGACGTGGGTCGAGTCGACGCGCTGGCTGTACAGGACATCGACGCCCAGGGCTTTGAGCTTGGTTTCTGCAGCTTTGGCGATGGCGGGGCGCAGCGCGGGGAGCAGCTGGGACGAGGATGTAATGAGGGTGATGTTTGTGGTCTTGTTGACGCTGCTGAACCAGCCGGGCTTGCCGTTCCTGTGCTCTGCTACCTCGCCGGCAAATTCGACGGCTGTAGGGCCGCCTCCAACGATGACGATATCTTTGGCGGTGCGGACTTTCTCGTTGGTGAGCTTGATGGCGTCGATCGTGGCCTGTGTGTCGTCACTCAGGGAGAAAGCCTGATAGAAGGTCCTGCTGCCGGTCGCGACGATCAAAGCGTGGTAGGAAAGCTCTTCCTCGTTCGCAGCATCGGTGCGGCGGAAGGACACTTCGCGGGAAGACTCGTTAAGACCAGTGGCGGCGGCCTGAATGAAGGTGATATCGTCTTTGGAGTACTGTTCGAGGGCCTCGGCGATGTCGAAGAAGAGCTTCTCGGAGGCCATGCGAGAGGTTGAGCTCGCGACTCGAGGCGATGCGACTCTGAACCACCATTTGGGGGAGGGGCTGATGAGGTAGACATGATACTTCGCATCTTTCTTGTGCTGCTTTAGAGCAGGCATGATGTTCTTCATAATGTAGTGCGCGCTCGAAAGACCTGCACTTGAGGCGCCGAGCACGACAATGTTGCGCTGTTCAGTCATGGCCAAGGAAGTGATGTCAAAGTGTGGATGCTGTAAAGCCAGATTAAGGAGAAAAGACGATGGGTATCTCAAAGCAAACGCTGGATGATCTTCTGAAGTGACAAAAGTGACGAGATGGTACAAACTCTTATATCTACCGCTGGCGCAAGCATGACTATCTCAGCTCGGCACGTTTCACTAAATGAGCCGTCGGCGGACGAAATTCAATTTCTCATTTTACAAATGCGGAAAACGCCATCAAATGAAACCACCTACATTCCGCGTGAAAAGGTGAGTGTGTTCAGCATTCTGTTGCAACATAGTGTGAACTTGGAGTTTGTAAGCTTTCAAAGTCAGTTACCGGAACGGATATGGAGCATTCCCGGTCCCGGCTGACATTGTCAGCGTGTTCGTCAGCGACGCATCCTTGCGCACAGAAACTAACTGCGATGTGATTGGCCCGGAGACCACACCACGACATTCGGACCAAATTGACTTTCGGTCTTTTTCAGAAAGAGAATCTGGTACAAGATGAAGTGTAGGTACAGTTGCATTCATCGTACGATCAAATATCTGGATCGACCCTAGCTTTGTCCCCGAAATTGATGCTTGTCCTCACGCTCTATACAGTGAGTGCTCCTTTGTGTCCATCGTGACATGTGTATCGTGATATCACCGTTTCCATACGTCTCCTGCGTGAAATGCCGAAGCATCAAAGATTGCAGAGCGAAACAAACGAACGTAAGTGTCGAGACATACGTCGTACTCAGGCGTACGTTCGTTAGGCCACCCTGAAACATCACAGCAAGAAGCTGACCAGAAACTGCAGTCTTACTCATTCGCATCTTTGTAGTGAACACCATGTGCCAACTCGCATGGGTCAGGTGCATAGCTGATTGAGCAGTGCTCCCACTCCTCGTCGCCCATCAGGTAGCGCTTGAAGTTGAGCGCATGGTAGATGTTTCCAAAACGAAACTCGATGTAGTGGTGCTGCGAGTCGTTAGTCAACCCGTTTTGAAATTATTGACAGAATTCGACTTACTCCTTGCGCATTCTTGCCCTGTTTGATACGGTCTACATCTCGTGGAATCTGCTGCTTGCCACGCGCAAGCAAGAATAGCGCACCATCTGACCAGTCGTCGTCTGCACCTGTTGCGCGAATGCAGCGAGAGGCATCTCCATCGATACAATTCTGGATAACGTCGTTAATGGAGTTGGGGCAAGGGTGCTTGTCAACAAAGACGATTGTAGTCTTCGTTTCGCCTTGAACTTCAATGCCGTTCTCGGTAGCATCCAGATAGGCCTGGCAGGCTTCTGGAGTGAGGAACGTGACGATAGCATGCTCTGAGCCTGTTGCTGGCAAAAACATCGACTCCAATCGACCGCCCCACACAAGAGCTTGGAGCTCGTTCAGTGACTTAACACCACTGATGCCCTTGAGTACGCAGCCACGGTAGACTGCACCTACGTACAGTTAGTACTGAGCGTAAAATTGGTATGCAGCAGCAATGAGGAGCATTTCGCACGGTGCAGCAGAGCCTACTCGACGTACCGTGCTCGCGTTTCTCCTGCGCTGGCCAAGCCTTCGCAAATTCCAACGGGTCTTTCGAAGCCTTTGCCAGTGTGTTGGTCGCAATAGAAGTTAGAGTGTTTGCCCTTGTGGACACATCGCTAGTCTTGTTTATCTCGGCCTTGGGAAGCACGTCGACCATGGTTTGGCACAGTTGCGCGACATGTTCAATGTTGTCAAGCGCGATGTACTTGTCCTTGACCAAAGCAGCACACAGCTGCAGGAAGTCGCCTTCACTGTCCAACAAGACCTTGTTAACGAGATCCGCCGTCAAAGGGTTGGGACTGAGTTTGAGCTTCTTGTTGACAAATGTGATCACAGCGAAGATGTACCTCGCTCTCAGCTTTTCTACCTCTTCAGGTCGTATATTAGTTTGGTTCGGAGCGTAAGCAGTACGCAGATTGTTCGCCACAGTTTTGACCAAGTGCGAGGTAGTAGTAGGGCAAGAAGGGAGGGCCTCGAGGTACTCTCCTGCCTTGCGAAAATACTCTGCCTCATGTTCGTCCTGCAATTCGCCCTGCCAGCTGGTAGTTGATGATGGAGCGTGCACACGTGCTGACTTGTCTTGGACGCGCTTGCTGTCAGACAGTGCGGGTGTCTTCACCTGCTCCGGTTCATCTTTGAAGGAGAGTGTTATAGGAATGTTGCTTGCGACTGGAACCGTGTTCGTGTGATCTCCGAACGAAAACAGAGACTTGTCTGGCCCTGCAATGGAGAGTTCCTTCGCAGGCCTTGATGGCACGAGGGTCCCTGTCGCTGATAGGCGCGCGAACATGTCGTCTAGAGAGCTGATGGAAGGCTGTGGAGGCAGCTCGATCTTCGTGGGCGGGAGATCGACGACTGGGGGTGACAAAGCAGGGTTTGCACTAAGCCGGGGAACCCGATGCTGCGCGTTCCTGTGATGTGAATATCAGTGACTTTCAAAAACAATACCAATGCAAGTGGACGTACTCTTTGGGTGCCGGAACTTGCGTCGACAAAGGCTGTACAGCCGCTGGCGCAGTCGGAGCTGCTGCATAACCAGAAGCTTTCAGATGTGGCGCGGTGGGTAGAGGATCAGCTGCACGGACAATCTTGACTGCGTTCTTCTTCAGCTTGAAGGCGCCTACGTTAGTAGTGGGCTGAATAGCGAGGTTGCTGCGCGCATTTTGAGACGACCTTGCATCTTGTAAGAGCCGGTGATCGCTTAAGAGAGCCGCATCGCCGCGCACTGGGCCGGCATGTGATGAACGATTCATAGTTGCCGTGACTTCTGGTGAGGAAAACCCAGAAGGCGATCGTGAGCGACGTTGGGGTGACTGCGGAGGTGAAGGAAGTAAAGTAGTAGGGTCCACCAGCGCGAGTGAAGTCACTGCAACCTTGGCGAATGACAGGACAAGGATTTGACTACCTGCAAGCTGTCGTTAGTCATAAGACGAGACTGAACGGTTTCAGACCAACTGAACGTACCAATCGAGTCCGGACGTTTCGTGATGTGAAGCTTCTCGATCCCCTCGATACACGCGGCGAGATCTTGCCGGTAGAGCTTGTCGTTGCTGCTACGAGATGAATCAGTCAGTGCTCGCTTCAACATGTGGCAAGTCAGTACGGTCGGATGCTTGTTGGCTTGGCTGTTTGGTGTGGACGAGCGTGGTCGCAGCTACTGTTTTGGTGTTTGGCGTTTGGCGTTTGTCGCGTGGCGGTTGACCTGGGAAACGACCCTTAGAAGGAAAACAAACAAAAGAAGACGCGGACGCCAGTCCGTTCGATCTTGGTCAGAACAGATGAAAAGAAATGCAAGTCACACCTACTCCAACCTCGCTAGATGTCAGAGGTCCAGGCAAGCAAGATCCATCAGGCGCCCTCAAGAGAGTGAAGCCAGACGGTGGACTATGAGCTGATATCGCCATCAACATGTCGTGCCTGTGACTCTCGTCAGCCGCAAGTTTGACCACTCGTCTCGAGGAGCTGAGAATAGACAATGCAATCGCGCCCACGCCTGAAGAGCATAGGGCGGCGGTAACGTAAAGCGTGCAATTGAGATATGAAATATGTGAAATAGTAAGGAGACCTCTAATGCAAACGCCGAACCGTGCAACAACGATTCTATCATGATCTCACCGTATCCATCTTCCTCTCCACGCCTCTCCACTCCCAACTCCAAATGCTGGAGCCATCAACACCATTCATGCCGTCAGCGCGGAGCTCAGCCCCAAAACGCCCATCCCGGCAAACGCACTGACAAAGCACAGTTTCCGTGAATGCGTCAAGTCCAGACTCTCGCCCAACAACTGCAGACTGACCATGGCCATGATCCCCGCTGTGACCGCGAACATACACCCGTACACCGTCTCACCGGGCTCACCGACACCATCCCCCTTCCCGCGCCCTGCGACCTTGAACCACAGCGCCGCAACTGCTGCGCCCAGCGGCTGAGATACGCCGCCTAGGAGCGCGGACCAGAACATCGCCCGCCATCGCGAGTTGATCGCCAGGTAGAGCGGGAGGGCTAGCGCGAAGCCTTCGGTTATGTTGTGGATGAAAAGCGCGATGAAGATGGAGAGCCCGAGGGTGGGGTTCGCATGGTTGGTGGCGTAGGTTATGAAGCCTTCGGGAATCTTGTGGAGGGCGATGGCGGTGGAGGTTTGGAGACCGATAGCGAGGAACGCATTGGTGGGGACGTGGTGGTGGTGCTGTGCAGGGTGAGAGGCGTGGGACGCGTGCGAAGAATGACTGGAGTTGCTGGAGAGAGAAGTGGTGCTATGCTTTTGTGAGAGCGCGGGATGAGCGCGGGCGTGCCCGTGGGACGGAGCAAGGCTAGCGACGGAGCTCTCCATTGTTGTGGGCTCGGAGCGGGAGGGAACGAGCGGTGTTGTCTCGTCGACGTCTTCCAGAGTGAGGAGCTGGCGGTCGTGTGCGTGCGGGCCTTGAGTTGTTTGGTGTCTATTGGCTGCGGAGGGTCGTGTAGGGTTGAGATGCTGGCTGGATCTGGATGCGTACAGACGTGGTGGGCGTTGCTGGACGTTCTTAAAGCATTCAGCCCCACAAGCGTCGGAGTAGCCATAGCACTGCCCGTTCTCATCGCAGAGCTCCTTCTTCTGGCCTGTGACGAGTTGCGAAACCTTGGCTGAGATGGATGTGTGCAAGGATGGCCGGTGAGGCAGTGAGTTGCTTCCATTCGTGCGTAGAGAACTGCTGCCGTTCGTGCCGTGCGAATGCTCTCCAGGCCCACTACCAGCCTGCGACAGCCCAGAGTTTTGCTCTTGCATTGGCTTATGCGAGTGCGCCGGTTCTTCATCCTCAGCTTTCCCCTCCTCTTCATCACCATGCTCGTGATCGCAGTCCACAACCGAATGCGGTATATACCGATGCAAGATGTCGGACAACACCGAAATACCCAGCGCACCCAGCAAGAAAAACCCAATCATAGTCAGCGTTGCATTTCTCGGCGTCATACCTCCTGTAATTAGATACTTCTTCGAGGACGGCAACATGCTGAACAATGAAGAGAAAATCTACACCCTCCATTAGCAAAAGCCCAGACACAGCTCAGAACCATACACATACCATAACCCCAAACGACAGACTCAACCCCGTAGAAAGAAAAGCATTGCTATCTTCAATCTTAAAATTCCTATGCCCAGGCAGCAGCCGAATAATCAGATCAACGCATATAATCGATGCGCCAAACGTGCACGCTGCATCATATCAGCACTTGGGAAGCCCTCCCCCTGACAACCCGCACGAAACATACCGATCCCGCTCACAACCGCCATAATCCATCCTCTCGTGTCATTGTCCAGCATACCTGCTGTCTATCACGAATCAAACGATGTTCGTCTATGTCAAGCCTCCTTCGCCTCGTGGAGTAGGAAAGCTGTGATTTGCTCGTGACGTAGGGCCGAAAAACTTCGCCGCCCAGTCGCACAAGCCAGTGTACTGGTAAGTCCGCTGTGTAAGAGGTGAAGATGTTGGATGTGTGCGTTTGGGGGAGCGCAGCAGAGCTCAGTATGCGCGACTGAGGTTTGCAGACGGAGCCTGTGATGGATGGCACCTTGATGGGCAGTCTGCAGATCAGACTAGTGCCGTAGGGCTGAAAGGATCACGTCACGTGGAAGTCAGCCGTGTGGTGGGCCCATTGATTGGCTGAGGGACGAGGATCGTGTTTAGCTTCACGCTTGTTGCGGCCTCATGTGGGACGCTCCGAGAGATCTTGTATCAATACTCGTTACGG
The DNA here is from genome assembly GCA_000812845.1 of Stagonosporopsis tanaceti. Taxonomy (NCBI): domain Eukaryota; kingdom Fungi; phylum Ascomycota; class Dothideomycetes; order Pleosporales; family Didymellaceae; genus Stagonosporopsis; species Stagonosporopsis tanaceti. The sequence continues at coordinate 5,434 of JUDZ01009541.1, read as the reverse complement.
TCACATGGTTTCTGAGCGGTGTACTTGGTGATTGTGCAGGGTGGTGAATGTCTGTCTCTGATTCATGGCTACAAGTAAACCTTTTGTCGAGTCTTCTCTGAGAGGCTCTAAAATGTTTCGCCGTATGCGGCTGTCTCAAAACGCCCGACATGCTTGCAATTTCTCGCCAAAGCTCATGTCATGCTCCCAGATGCGCCTTCGCTATGCTGATGATAAAATAAAAAAAAAGAAAAAGGAAATAAAGAGCAATAAATGTAGTAGGTGGTAAGACAGGCCGTAAGCAAGGCGTAGAATGTTGAAAAGAAAATCAGGCCTCTGGAGGCTGGGGCACGTTGATCTTGTGCCACTTGTACTCGTCATCTTCTGGCTGGTCGTTGATAACGAGAAGGTTCGATCCACCGCAGTAGCTGCCAGGTTTGGCGATTCGGGTGGTCTCAACCCAGTGGCCGGCACGGTCGAGACTCGTTGCGTTACTGGCGAACCCCTTCGCTGGATTGTCGTACTTCCAGACAAGGTCGGTGACAGTCTGTCCGGGCTCATCGCCCAAACGCCTGTTCGCACCAGGAAAGCCGACCATGGGGTTGAGAATGTTGTGGATGATAGAGTACAGACGCTCCGGCCGGCGTATGAAGTTGAGCCATGAAAGAACTCTCTCACTGTAGGCGACTCGAATGTACGGGTTCATGTAGATGCCCGATTCTGCAGGCATGCCCCGCCCAGTGCGTCGATACTGAAGGTCTGCGTTGATCAAGCAGCACTCGGAAGCTTCCCAAAATGGCTCCTCTTCGTAACGAAATCGTAGAGGAGCGCGGTGATTCGGCGACTTGTGTTGGACACTCTCTTCTGCGGTGTTGGCGGTTGACTCTGCAAAGGGCGATTGATCCTGAAACCACTGAGCCTCGTACGCCACCATGCCGCCCCAACAGCTTCGCACTCTGACAGCGTCCTTTTGTGCAAGAATGTCTTTCCTGCTTGTCGCAGATCCGGAACTTGTAAAATATGGAAAGAAAGGGATGCCGGTAGTGCGCCCGTCATAGTCTCGTGTAGCGAATCGATCGTAGTACTTGAAAGCGTTGATGAAGTCGAGAGCGCAGGCAGCGCCGTAGTTGGTGCGGCCTGTCGAGTCGATGTTGGTAGCAAAGAGCAGCTGGACAGCATCGATGGCGTGGAAGTTGATATCATTGAGGTACAAGATCTTGTCGAACTTTACGCCCTGGTGGTCGATGGGGGCAAGAGCGCGATTCCGGACTTCTGCGAGAAAGGCGATGCGCTTGAGACGTGTTTCTCCGGTGGGGAGAGTGACGCGCGGCAGCGTGCTCGAGTCGAAGTCTTCTGCGACAATCGTCGATTTGCCTAGAGGGTCAGCTGCATTCGTGTCCAACATGTTCTGTGTCTTACAGGTGACGTTCTGACGGAAGCTGGCCAGCGACTGCTTGGCCTCTTCCGTTGGATTGTCTTCGTAGATGCTGAGATGGACGTTGTCTGGACCCAGCAAATCGATCAGCTCGAGCACCGACCTTCCCCAGCCACCAGACGTCATCTGGCCCTTGTCTTCGAACAGCGACGCTGCAATGAAGACCTTCTCGCTGTAGGGATTCGCGCGTCCGGGCTCGGTGCCATTTGCGGCGCGTTGCTGGAGCTCGACATAGTGGGCCGGGCGGTGGGTGTAGCTGGGGAAGAAGATGCCGGCGACGAGGACCAGAAAGGCGCAAAAGTAGGGAAAGGCGAAGACAGTGTAGTAGATGGCGCGCAGGATCGAGCGCTTCCTCCTTCGTGGCGTCACCAGGTGTGTGTAAGTAGCTCGCTCAGACAGTGTCTTCACGTCAGGCAGGCGCGAGCTCAGGCTGCTGAGCCAAGAGGAGGCCGACACGGAGCGCTTCAGCTCGGGCAGGTCTTGCGCCTCGAGCGAGGTGCGTGGGAGCCGCTCATAGTCGTGGCGCGGGAGGGCAGACATTGGAATCGAGGACAAGGTCGAGCGGCGGCGGAGCAGCGTCCGCATGTGACGGGGCTGTGAAAAGGAGAGACGGGGATGCTGGCAGACAGGCCGAGGAAAGGAAGCTACAGCTGCAGTTGCCCAGCCATGCGGTTGCGGTTACGGCGTGGCGTTGAAGCTGCGACAGACGAGCGTCGAGATGGTCACAGTAGCGTCGAAGTTGAGAAGTAGCCAAGGAAGAGGAATCCTCCACAACAGTAGCTGGCCAGCGGACCTATGTACATAACTCGCAATCTTACCCCAAGAGCGCCCATCAGCCCGCAATTTGGGGCGCAGTCACAGCGTGCTGGAACAGGGTCTCACGCGCACGAACCCTGCACAAAATGTCGCTCCACCAACACCAAACCTCGACAGTTTGCTGTAAATGTCCGGCGGCTAGTCCTGCAACAGCAAGCGCGGATGGGCCCGATCACCGCGCACTGCTGAATTGGCGCCTATCATGGCCACGTCTGGAAAGGCATGGGATGACTAAGGCAGAACGCGGGAACGCCTTGCAGCCTGGCGCCCCTGAGAGTGGTGCAGAAAGCGAGAGGAGCGTGCGCGTGCAGCCCTGGCGAAGCCTGGCCTGCATCTACGAGAGCCGCCTGATCGCTAACCGACCGTGTGTGCGTCGAGCCACTCACAAAATGCGGACACGGCACGCAGAGTCTCAAAAAATCACGCAGACATTACATGTGTAGACTGCAGGGCAAAGCCCCGGCTTCGGCCTTGTCGCCCGTCAGGCGGCGCCAAACAGCAAAGCGCTCCGCTGCTCCACTGCGTAACCCGTACATATACGTATACGCACTTACATACGTCCACTGTCAGTGTCCAGGCAGGAGGTGCGCGTACTGGGGGCAGAGGTGAGATGCACCGCGAGGCTGATCCCTGGAGTCATCCACCGTTATTAGCCTCGCTTGTCCAGCAATACGGGATTACTCTGTACGGGATTAGCAGCACGGAATCATGCATCCGCGACGACCTGCTGGGAAGTCGGACTTCAAACTCGTCGTGCTGAACATCTTTCGGACCGCGAAACCTTGCCCGGCCGCCTGCGGTGTCCGACCGCCAACTGCACCAAAAGCAGCAGCCCAATACAAGCGGCACGACGCGCGGTGCTGCATGTTGCCAACAGCACACAAGAAGCTTGAGCGTGGCTGAGCTACGGTATCGCAGAGATTTTGGGCAGAACGCATGAGTTCCATGCATGTACGAAACAATCATTTACGACACAGTATACAGGGGCACCACTCCATCCACCCTCTCATTGATCACCTTTGTTGCTCGACGTCGGAAGTGGCCTAGGTGCTGAATCCTCATGTAAGCCTCAACGTCTGCCTCGGCGTCCACAGCAGCTCACTCGATCGCTGTAGCCTTGCCCGCAGGTGACACAGCTGTCAAAACACTTGTTGATGACTGTATTGGACTACTGTGTACAGATCCGTGTGTCTAAGCTTGGGGAGTTGGCGCATGCAACCCCTGCTTTCAAAGATACAGCACCATTTACACCCTCATCCCTCGGCACCGATCTTTCTTTTGACGGCCCGTCGAACATGATGTGCGACTGTCCTCCCTCGGCACCGAGTTACGCTATTTTCTTGTGTGGAGCCCATGCGCGGTGGCACTGGCTGGCCGAGCAGCCCTTCCGCTGTGATCCGAGAGTTCGATAGATCTACTTTGTATCCTTGCCACCAGCCGAGCTTCCCGCAACCTTTTTGAGTGCTGCCGGTCATAATGCCTTGTAGCGCGGTCTCCTTTTTTTTTTGAGAGAGAGAGAGAAGTATCACCGTCCGTTCCTTCGCTGGCATGTGGGGTTCAACAGCTGCTTTGCTTGCTCAGCCCTGGTAAGCCTTGAAGGAACGCCAACCTGTTGAGAGATCAGGTTGTGATGAGCTTAATCGAACCAGAGGGGCTCGCTCTATCGATAATGACGTTCAAATGTTCGCGTTTGTAACCATTCGTCGTCAGTGTCCCCACCCTTATGCCTTCTCCGACTTTACTGCAGCCTCTGAAGACACGAACTTCCACCACCCTGTACAAGGATTGTGCTATTGCCCTGTCTCGATATCTTGGATGATCCTGTGTGACGAGATATGCGTTCCGTGCATCATTGGCAAGGCTTTCTCGAGCCATATATTCGGTGGACGATGTTGACTACCTGCTCGAGATGGTACCCAGCTCCGTGCTGGAGGATCGTCCACTCGGATCCGTCATGATCTCATCTTGCTTTTCCACCTTGGGATGGTCTTCCCTCCTTGGTTGTTCAAGAAAGGCGGGGTGCTCCTCAAAGATTTCAATGCAGTCTCTATCGAAGGCCAGCGGGTCGACAAAGCTCCACTGAGCTCTCGCAGCAGCAGCTCGAATTGGAGTCGAATATCCCCAACCGTGATGGTCAACCCCAATGCATATCGACTGGGGACTTGGATGCTCGTCTCGCCCCGCGAAAACGCCTTGCGCGCCTGACGAACGTCGCCGATACGCATCGACCTCATACGACCTGGGCGCCACGTACGCATAGCATGTACCAGTCAGAGCTTGTTGAAACTCCGCAGGAATGTGCCATTGGTCATACGCAGTGACAGGCTGCCCCGTAGCTAGCGTTCTCCCAGGCTGTGCATGCGCACGAGCTGGCATTGGGACGTACAGCTGCACCTGCCGCTCATTCCCCCATCCGAGACCCTCACCCAGCTCTCTCTCCACACGTCCGCCTCCTAGTCTCGCACCGTGCCGCGTACCATATCTCATCTCTCTCCGAGGCGCCATCGACCCTCGCTTTTTCGTCAGCGCCAACCGTAAGTCTTCTCTGTACGTATTTCGTCTCGACCGCCTGCCCCACGCTCCTGCCTCGACATCGACATCAAAGCGTCTCACTCTCCTCGTGTGGCGCCGGAACCACCTGTGGTTATGCCGACATTGTACGTTCACGCATCGATACACGAGGTACGCGCCTACACAGACTAGAACGGTGCCTAGAATAGTGCTGAGAATTATGGTGGCTGTGAGTGAAGATGCGGGCATGGCTTCAACAGCACATAAAACAGTAGAAGAATTCTGACGCGGGGGAAGCGTGGATTATGCGGTAATCCAGGAAAGCAGCCTTTATGACCACGTTGAACGTTCAGCGCGCCAGAGAACCACTGACAGCGAATATCCTCTCCCGTCTCCCCTTTTCCCCTCAGCATCTGCGGCAGAGCATCACCAGATCATAAAAATTGTCACTTGTCATGTCAGACCCGCGAAATAGCTCGCTCAGCGCTGCGTGTACGACGCCGCGTGGACCCAAGTACCCGATAGCAAACGTGTACCACATGGGTATATAACACAGCGCTTGCTGTTGGCGTGGCACGAGAGACAGGTCTATGATTGTACCACGTCTGCTCCGCGTCCAATCGAATGAAAGTGTCGTAGTTTCGTTTGTGGGGGTTGGTATAGGTGCTTGCAGAAACGTGCGGACCCATCTTC
>JUDZ01009540.1:0-26677 GCA_000812845.1 Stagonosporopsis tanaceti | reverse complement strand
CAGCAGCAGCAGCAGCAGCAGCAGCACTTGCAGCAGCAACAGGCAATCGCGATGCAGCACGCGCAATCCCAATCCAGCAACCACAGTCAATCAGGGAATCAAGGGCCACCGACAACGTCGCAGCCACAACAACAACAAGGACCGTTACGTCCACCATCCGCCATGAGCCATCAGGGTCAAGCTTCACCTGCTGCTCAGCCTCAACCCCCTCAACAGCCGCAGCCGCAGCAGCAGCCGCAACAGCAGCAGCAGCCGCAGCCACAGCCGCAACAGTCGGGACCTCAACCTCAACAGCAGACACCGGCACCAGCCCAGCCGCCGAGTCTGCCTCAACAGCCTGGCCAGCAACCCCAGAACCAAGCTCAGATGCAACAGCGCAACACTGCAATGGCACAACAAGCCCAAGCCCACGCGCAAAGCCAAGCACAAGCACAAGCACAAGTGCAAGCTCGGTCGCTTGCAATGATGAAGCAGAATCAAGCGCAATCTAGTGGGCAAGGAACATTGAAGCTGATGAATTTCGTGGATCGGCTGGGCAAATTCAACGTAAGTGCAATGTTGCTGTTTGCAGACATGAGCTAACACGAATAGTCGTCTCGTGGAGAACAGAACCAGGTGTCTCTGTGGCAAGGCTTCGTGGATAAGTTCTTCAACGAGAGTGGTTCGTTCATACACGTGCTCTATTCAACGTCGGCAGAACGAACGAAACAGTTTGAAATTGTTTGCGCTGCGTTACCACGCTACTTTTACACGGTCTTCAACACGGACATTCAGAACATTCAAATCACGTTGGATGGAGCCAAGGAAAACAACGGGCCCTCAGAGACTAAGGTCACCTGCGATCGCGCAAAGTTTATATACACCTACGAAAACCAGTGCCAGGTATATTCCCTTTCAACCGTTTGCATAAGCTTCGCACTAATCATGTTCACAGGTCGTCTACACTGGAAAGCTAACAGCATTCTGGTCAGGCTCTGACAAGATGGAGTGGCTACAATTTGAAGGAACAGGACACCAACAGTATATTCCACGAAATGCTCTCGAGCAACTGTTTCAGCAACCATCGCCCAACCCGATGAACCCGAACCAGTCTCCGCGCATGAACAAAAATTCAGCCAAGAATAAGCAGCTCCAACAGCGTAACGCACTCGAGCCCCCCGAGTCGTATCTGCCTCTGTCCAAACTGCTCAGTACTGGCGTCACCGACCTAGGCATACCTCCTGCACTGCAGCACTATCTCGAGGTCAGCATCTCTCAACGCTTTCAACCTGTGTACCGACACTGACCGGACCAGATTTACGAAACGATGAACAACATGTCAAGCTTGATGACCCACTATCTTGAGAGCTCCACCATGAAGCCTAGCGAGGCGCTCGAGTCCTGGAACAGCATGATGCAAACAACGTCCGGCGCCATGGTCCAGCAAACTCCACAGATGCAAGGTCAGCAGAACCCTGGCCAGCAGCAAGGAAATATGCCGCCAGGAGTACGCGGACCCCAAGGTCCGGGTCAGCCCGGGCAACCAATGTTCATGTCACCAGCTATGGCCAATCAATTACTGCCTAACGGAGCTATGAATGGATCGCCTCATATGATGCACACGCCCTCACCTGCATCCCACCAGATGGTCAAACAACAGAGTCAAAACTCCCATACGGCGAGCGTCAATACTTCGCCTAACATCACTGGGAAGCGAAGGCGGAGCACCGTCAAGATAGATCAGGACGATGACGGCCCCAAGATCAAGCAGAGTCCGCGAGTTGGAGGTGGAAAGAGAATGAAGGCAGGCAATTAAGCTGCTCCATTCTTGATGTTTGCTCAAGTTTATTGCTGTCGACAGACGTTTCCGTTGTCGCAAGCACGGAATTAGCATCGTCTGGTCTGCCTTCTGCTGTCTTGAGCAACCTTCCCCTGTTGCGCCTCGGTCTTGCTTCGTCCATCGGCAGTTGTAAGTCATGGTTGACCGCGGACATTGCAACAGCGAAAGTCAAGCCTGAACTCTTGACTCCTTGTTGCCCTACTGCCCGGCATCACGCCTTTGATCATGTTCAGCGCGGCGTTTCGACTTTCAGTCTTATCATCATTTCATACACCATCTCATCCGGCGTACGTTATCTTTCACCATTGGGCGGAATACCTGTCGTTGTTGTTGTTCTTCCATGCACCATCTCGTCAATCATCTTCCTGTTGGCGTCAACGGCATTCTGTGCGCATATCCTCATTGCTCACTGTTTGAGTTATATAATCACTTCCTGTACATTACGGTATGCTCATGCGGGCGCGTTCCTGCAACACGCGTCGGTGCGATAGGAAAAGCATCATGGTTTGGATATGTGAAGAGAAATATCGAAATGGCTTTATACGGAATTTAAGATTTAACGACCACGCTCTTTAAATTCGTCTTCAAACATGGATTACACTGCTTATGTTTACTAATCAGATGTATAGTGGGGACGCAGTGCTCTGTCCCATGACGTGAGCAACATATCAAGAGCAACCAAGTGTCAATTCTCGGGCGTGGTAGGCTATGAGCAGTTTCGCTCAGATCATGTAAGTGTGAGAAGTTTTCGGGTGCAAATCGCGATGCGGAGAGAACTCGTCGTCTCAGGTTTTTTTGTTAACTTCACTAGCAAAGGCGTCGAGCAGATACGGATCGCGAACAGAACCTCGACAGCCACTACACACACATCGTAGCAGGGATAACCAGGGATTATCCAGGGGTCCTAAATGGAGCATAGCAGCGTGTTGAGTATCATTGAAGGAGCCTCATCACAGTGTCCTGCATAGCAAACTTGAGGGTGTATTCATGCGGCGATGGTGCGTTTGCCCATCGCCAGCAGTAGAGTTACAAAAGGTATGAACAGTGATTATACAAAGAGGGCTACACTCGCACGTCGGCTCACGCACGCGGCCTTTGCTCCGCAGGCTTGTTGCTCGAGTCGACCAGCGCCGCCCACGCGTCCCCACCAGCGGGCGAGTCCTTGTGCGCGGCCTGGTAAATCGCGTCCAGGCCGGGGCTGCTCGCCTCCTTGATCTCCGCCACGCTCTGCTCGACGTACTCCTGCGCGCCGCCCGCAGCCTGCGCCTTGATCGCCAGGTCCGCTTTGTGGATCGCGCGCTCCAGGTACTGTCGTCGCTGCTCTGAGAGCGCCTGGTTCGTGGATGCTGTCTCTGCTTCTGCGACGGCCTTTGCGAACTCGGCTTTTCTGCTGGCCTTCAGCGCCTCAGGGCCGCCGAGCGCGGCGATGTTGGCCTGGATCTGGGCGAGCTTCTCTGCGTTTGCTTCTTGCTTCGCTTTCAGATGGGCTTCTTTACCCCCTGCGTCTTTTGCCTGCGCGCGGAGATGTTCCTTGTATGCAATCTGGCGAAGCTGAGCGATGTGCAGGTTGGGGTTCTTCAAGCGTTGCTGGAGCTTGTTGAGGTCCTTCGCACTGAACATGTCCTTTGTTTTCTCGTAGAATTTCTCCTGGAGCTTCCATTTGGCGTCCATACGTTCCCTTTGGCGCACAAATGCGAGCTTGAGCCCTTCTTCGACGCTGTCAACAAGCCCTCTCGACAGATAACGCTCTGCGGCTTTGGTGGCTGAGATGTATTCGCCGTATGCCTTCTTACGAGCCTCGACCTCTACACTGTCCAGTGCGTGCTTGAGTGTGGCTTCCGTGCTGCTGGCCTCATCCTCAGCACCCTCTTCTCCGGCCCACATGCCCTGCTCAACGTCACTGACATCTGCTGCCTGAGCGAGAGCTTGCTCACGAGCCAAGACACGGTCTGCGTACTTCTGCTGGGAGAGTATCTCGGGAGTGGGCCACTGTTTGTCGATGGTAGCCTGGTCAATGCCCAATGCGACGGCTTCGGCGCGCAGTCGCTCGATGACCTCTGGCCTCTGCATCAAAGTCCATCTTAGTGCCCAGCCGGTGGGACCAAGCTCTTTCACGCGCTGAACGCTGTCCTTGAGCAAGTATTCGTCTAGACCACCTTCACGATCAATAGTCTTCATGACGTTCGAGGTAACGCGCAATTTTATCCTCTTCTTCAACGCAACTGAGTACAAGCTCTTCGACAGCACATTCGGTGTCCACTTTCTCCTTGTCTTGGTCTCGGTCTTGCGTGAGACGTTGTTGCCGAATTGGATCGACGACTGGCCATAGAGACCCTTGTTCGCCTGCTTGAACAGCGCATGGTCGCCGTAGGGGTAATCGGGGATGTGAGGATCTGTCGAGATGATGTGCTTGGGCAGGTGGGAGCCGAGATCGCCGCCCTTTCGCCGTTGTAGCGGGTTCTTGTTGTAGAGGGATGCGGAGGTGGTGAAGGTGCGCTGTGTAGACGCCGGGGCGCGCAGGACGGTGGCCAGGTGCCCCGACAACAATTGACAGCGGGGATGCATGATCGCTATGGTGGCCGGCGACGGTGATGTGGCCGAGGCGTTGGGGTGGATGGCAGCGACACGGAGGTCCGCTGCTCGAAATCTTTCGAGATGGCGGAAACGTCCGTGCCCACTGCAGTTGCGCTGCGTTGCGGAGACGGTTTGGCGCACTGCGACATCACCGCGCAAACGGCGATACTCGTACCTTTCGACGACATTTACTACGTAGCACCTCGTCGCTCACACCCCCGCACGGTAGTATTTGTCTGACACCGTTCGAGCGCGGCTGCAACTTTCACGATGCAAGAAAGCACTCAACCCTCGACAGCGAACATTGCGCTCGCGTGCGCAATCCTGGCTGGCGTCACGGGCTACTTTCTCGGCACAGCAAAATCTCTCGGTCTATTCGGAGGCAGTCCAATCTCTGAGCCATCACGGAGAAAGAGTGAGAAGGCCCAAGAATCCGAGGACGAGGACGAGGACGAATCGAGCGATGATGAGGATGACGACACAGCTCCTGCTGAGTTTCCTGGGCACACCGAAGAGTGCAAGATGGTGCTGGTAGTGCGAACCGACCTGGGCATGACAAAGGGTGTGTATTCCTCTATAGAATGCTACATAACTTGCTGACCTCCTCGCCCCGCAGGTAAGATTGGTGCGCAGTGTGGTCACGCAACGCTAGCATGCTACAAGCACTTCCTACGACATGCACCGAACTCGATTATTCTCCAGTGCTGGGAGCGAATGGGCCAGGCCAAGGTAGCGCTGCAGGTCAAGGGCGAAGAAGAACTGGAGATACTGCAGGCGCAGGCTGTGAGCTTGGGTTTGGTTGCACACATCATTCATGATGCAGGTCGCACGCAGATCGCGAGTGGGAGTGCGACTGTGCTGGGAATTGGACCAGCGCCGAAGGGTGTTATCGACCAAGTCACCGGTCACCTGAAGCTGCTGTAGACTAGTATCATTGCGAAGGTACAGCCGTGAAGGATGGATAGTCCGAGCGACCGACTAGTGCTGGGAAGGAACAGACATTTAGGTCGATCAATCATGGCAGCACTTGCTTCTATAACTTCACAAGAAAGCTTGGATGCACAAGTAGTATGTAGCCAACTGGGTTTGTCCCAAGCGTCATAGACCGACGGTCTAGCAAAAGGGAACAGGAATCAGTCTGCCTGGCACGCACCTTTCACCGAGCTCAAACCTTTCGGCAAGCTCAGGTTTCCAGCAACGCGCCGACTTGCTCTCCAGCCTGTCGTTCAGATATTGACGTCCACTGATCAAGACGGCTCCATGGTCACGAACGAACTGCCAGCTCTCGACTGAACACACCCCGAGAGGTGGACAGGAGAAGTGGCACAGGCTGTTGGTGAGAGGAAGCATGATTGCGCCGTAGAAATTTATTTTGTAGCTGGCGCGCAGGGACCTGAGACGCTAGCGCTAGCGGCGCTTGGCCTCGAACTTGAATGTGAACGAACTCCACGCTTGCGACCAACACTCACTGCAGCCAAGGTTCACCGATCACAAGCGAGATAGTGTGTGGGCGAAAGCTGTTTCGCGACCGCCCTTCTCTCCTGCAACCCTCTCCAGCAACATCGGACACCATGGCGGACCTCAGCATCGACGAGGCGAACAAGATCCGCCTGTCCATGGGCTTGCCTGCGCTCCCAGGTGGTTCTGCAAGTGCTTCTCAAAGCGGACCGGCTTTCAAACCTGCGAGCGCAGCCGACGATTCGGACGACGAGCCGGCGAGCACGATCGATACACGCCAGGCCGCCGCCCACGAAAACTGGCTGAAGCTCAACGCGGAGCAAGAAGCCAAGAAGAAGCGCGAAGAGCGCGCAGCTGCCATAAAAAAGGAACGCGAGAGGGCTGCACGCACAGCGAAGCTTGAGGGCAAAGGGCTCGCGGACGAAGACAATGACGACGATGACATGGCATGGCTGAAAGGCAGCAAGAAACGCCAGAAGAAGATCATAAAGGCTGAGCAAATGCAGAGAGACCTCGAGGAGCGGGAGCGTCAGGCTCGCGAGGCCATGCAATACACTGAGAATGACCTTGCGGGTGTCAAGGTAGGCCACGAACTCGATCAATTCGACGATGGCGAGGACCAGATCTTGGTTCTCAAAGACACAGCAGTTGACGCCGAGGATGACGATGAGCTAGAGGCTGTCGCTTTGAAAGAGAAAGAGCGCCTCCAAGAGCGCTTGGACTCCAAAAAGCGAAAGCGCGCATATGATCCCAATGACGAGAATGGCCAAAAGTCGATTCTTGCGCAATACGACGAAGAGATCGAGGGCAAGAAAGGCGCTGCTTTTACATTGGATGGCAAAGGACGAACTGTCGAAGATGTACAAGCCGCTGTCGCCAGTGCCGCGCAGCCGAAGCGAGTTGCCATCAGCCTAGATCTTCTTACGGAGGACACACCGGCCAACGACTATCTAGATCCTTCAGAGATCAAAATGAAGAAGCCGAAGAAGAAAAAGACCAAAAAGGCAAAACGAGAGCGTGTCGAAGACGACGAGGAGATGATGTTGCCTCCTACAGAAGAGCCAGCCGAGCAAATGGAGGTTGACGCCAACGAATTGAGCGCGCCAAAGCACAAGAAGAAGAGCGTTTTCGACGAATCATTCATCGATGATGACGATCTGCAAGCAAACCTTGCTGCGCAACGACAAAAAGCACTCAAGAAGCGGAAGAAGATACGCCCAGAGGACATTGCTCGACAGCTTCGCGAAGAAGCGTCCGCGCCTCAGACCCCAGATGTCGTGGAATCTACTGAAGATGGCGACGCAGAGGGACTCGTCATTGACGAGACTACCGAATTCGTGCAAAATCTTGGCGCTAATGCAAATGACGAAGAGGACGAGACACAGAGGCGGCGGAGAAAATCCAGCCACGTTTCTGAAGGTATCAAGACGGAACAACCCATCGACGATGATGGCGACGTCGATATGAACCAATCCTATGCCGAAGCTGCCGAAGCTGAAGATGCACGTGAACACAGCCAGTCACATGCGGAATCAATTGGCGATTTCGACACAGGTCTCGAGGCCGAAAAGACTGTCGACGGGGGCATGGGTGCCACTCTCGCACTCTTGCGTCAGCGAGGTCTTGTAGCTGCCGAGAATGACGCAAGCACCAAGAACGCTCTCTACCGCGAACGCCAAAAGTTCCTTGCTGACAAGCAGCGTGCCGAAGGCGACGGAGAACGCCAGCGCAAGGTGGCTCGTGAGCGCGAGCGCAACTCAGCCCGCTGGAACACCATGACACCCCGTGAACGTGAGGAGTGGGCACGCAAACAGAACACCAACGCCGACGTCAGCGAGAGCCGGAGACTGGCGGAGATTTTCAACAAGGAGTACAAGCCAAACGTTGAACTCAACTACGTGGACGAACACGGCCGCCAAATGAATCAGAAGGAGGCTTTCAAACAGCTCTCACATCAGTTCCATGGCAAGGGCAGCGGAAACACAAAGACAAAGAAGTACCTCGACAAGGTAGCTCAGGAGAAAAAGAAGATGGCCGAAAGCTCACTAGAGGTCACACGAGCTGGTGGCGTCGGCAGTGCTCACGATCAGCAGGCGAAGAAATTGAAGACCGCTGGTGTGCGACTGCAGTAGACGTACAGGCGTCGTGACGGCTCAAGGTTAGTGGATTGACAACCTTCTCAATGAGGATATATCGTTAATGTAGATTTGCATATAGTCGATCGACAATCTATTAGACTACCCTTTACGGTAAAGTACCTTCCCACGTCGTGAACCCCTCAATGAACTGTGTCTGTTTCGTGAGGTCTTGCAGCAAGGCCACGACCTGATCCTGATATCTGAACCTGAACATGTCGTGCCGTCATTAATCTTGCTTTCAAGGTTTAAGCAGCGCTATAGCGTGCCTGGTTTGAGTTCTTCGTGCTGCTCAGGCTGCACTTCATTAGGCGCATACCTCAAGCGGAGCCAGCATCCAGCACCCAGCTCCGATCAACCAAGATATTGTTCTACCCTGTGGATCGTTGTACATCTTGCTGACGGACTTGATCCGCTCGTCTCTTGCAATGGGTTCATGGCATTCAAGGCATCGTGGCAAGCATGTGCTGGGTCATTTAATCAGGGTATCTAGCGTGTGTAAAATTTATAATAAAGCAAAGAAGACTCCTATTGCCAGGACGGATTCGCATATTTCCCGTATGCCACATCTGACGAGACGGACGATGCACTGCCTCTTTCTATGTCGTGCCCATCATGAGTCGCTGCTTCGGGCAGAATCTCTGTTTTGCTCTCTGCTAAACTTGTCTCACTCCTTCTCCGACTGTGACTTTGTATCTTGACTTCGGTGGTCTTGACGACAGCAGAAGGAAGTGCAGCACCGTTCCCCTTCCCGCATCCAACGTGGACCTCCCACTCGCCTGATTGGTCTGCCCCTCGTGCGACCGATTGTCCGTGTGATGTGTTCCTGGTCCTTATAGTGCCCAGGGCCAAGCCCCCAGTCCTGGCTGCGTTGCTGTAGGAGCGGGAGTCACCGCTTCGAGCGCTCTTTGTCAGGTCGACAAGACGGTTGAGAATACTGAACTCAAGCTTCAGCTTGACACTGTAGACAAGAGGCTTCCAAGCGGTCTGGACCTCGTAGAGGTTTCCGAATTCAAGTCCAATAATGCTGAAGTCTAGCAGCATGACTAGTATGTTGACGTAAATGAGGTGGTGGAGGACTGTTCTGGTACCGTTGTTACCAATAATGCTCTCCAGCTTCAGGAGATTGACAGTCGCGTAGACATAGAGGCCGGAAATGATCAGTTCTTGAACGACGAAGACGGTCAACTGAATTTTCTCGTAGATAGAGTAGGCTCTGTCGAAAGGACCAGGGTTGCTCGAGTTGGACCCGTATACCAAGATGATGATCGGTATGTGGAGCCAGATAGCGTTGACGATGATCATGATTAGCACGGCCCGTAGCTTGGTTGCATCATGCATCACGATATGCAATCGTGAATACAGGACGACCGATTGACCAGAGATCATTGAGCACCATCCTATCAATATGATGGTGGCATGGATATTCCCGTTTTCCGTGATCTCAAGGTGTTGGAGAAGGTATCCGACCGAATTGAAGAGAATTCCCCATGTCGCAATGATAAAACTCCAGAAATAAAGGCCGCTTCGTCGCTTAAAAACAGTGAAGATTTGTACGTTGAGTTCCAGAAAATTGTAGATGGCGACACTCAGGAACACCACAATAGCAACCTGTAATACCGAGAGGTCAGCCATGGGTGGATGAAGGGGTGCCGAGAGACACTTGGTGACAGAAGGAATGAAAAGCGTTCGTGAGAGATCCCCACATCGAACTATCTTTCCGCAACCACAGGCACACAGCACGACTCAACTTCTGGAAAGGGGCTTAATTCGGTCCGTCACTCAACCATTCAATGCTAAAACACGACACGGCGGCTCGGGAGCTAAGCGGTTGCACTCTCGTAATAAAGGGCTGGCAGGAGAGGGCAAATATGACAATTGGTCATCCAGCATAGACCCATCTATGCATGCTAGCTCATGCTTGGATGGGGCCTGAAAGCAGTGGAGGGGCGGCCCTGGTCGAAGAAAGTACAAGACTATATAGTACATAAGCCGCATTGAGATGCTCGTTGTGAATCTAGACGTCAGAAGATCACTTTCCGGGTGCGAGACCGAGCGATGGATCGCGATGGGCGTCGCAGAAGTTTTGCCAAACTCTGTGCGGCGACTATATCGGCGCAACCTCGCGTGTCAGTATTGCTACTGCCGCTGACGATATGTGTCACGGATGTGTAGAGCAGTTTGAGTTTCTGCAATAGTCTGATGCAGTCCTGTAAGCTCTTCGTTCAATTTGGCATGAATCTGTGCGCCTAGGCTCTCAGCCTCTCAACAATCCGCAGCAGGCTTTGATGCTGATCGTTGACCGCTTAATCGCCAAGATGGACCAAACCTTGGCGTGATGGGCGAATGTGCTGTGGTGGTGCGAAGATGTCAGACGCTGACTCGCTCAACGTCTCGGCCACTAAGAAGCATGGGGAACCACAGCGCGGGTGCGCGGATTCATTCGCGGGGTCCCGCGAGCACGGTAAATGTCCTTGGCACGTGCTTGCACAAGCGTCACGTCGGTCCTTTTGAACTTCTCCTGCAGCAATCTTCTCGAAGCTAATGCGGAGAGACGAAACGTCAGATGTCGTCTGCTTACCATTGCTTCGGCAATCTTTAAGGAGCATTTCAATTCTCAGCCTTGTGCCCGTAGGAGGATTAGTCGAAGTGTCGTCACATCATGAACAAGCTTGGGTGAGTTTTCGCGAAGCCTTCCGCATCCCGCACCGCGATGTACGGCCCTTTTCCGTTGACGCGAACGCCGTTCAGTCTAGCTTTATTGTGAAAGCCCAAGATCGAAGCGAGCTCCGAGCCGCCAACCTCAATGAAAATGACGCGAGTCCTGCGCATGGGTGCTGTCGTATGCGTACTAATTTCAAAGGTTGTATATATCCTCTGGACGCAGCCGAAAATCTTGATCCGTGTCACCAGCTGTGTCCTCTACGGCTCTCGGGTGCTTGTGCGGTCAATTACCGACGTTTCGGACAGACTCCATTTGCTTTTCTGCGTCAGAATGCCATCAACCAGCACACTCTTCGCGGTCAGCGCGGCTATTGGCTGTGCCTTAGCGCAACGGGTACCCGCAACTGCTCAGATTGTTGACCAGAAGGTCTTCAACGTGCTGGAGAATGTTCCTCCACCATCTGTAGCAAACGACACTACAGTATGTCACTCACCCCGTCTCGTGTCAGCCACACGTCTTTTGTAGATATCTGACACATGTTTAGCTATTTGTCTGGCCTGGCGTAACAGAGGAGTCTCTTCTTGCCAAGCCGTTCCACATCTACGACGAGGAGTTCTACGACGTCATTGGGTCCAAGCCGTCGTTGACCCAGATTGCCTCCTCTGAATCTGACCCAATCTTCCACGAGGCTGTCACTTGGTGAGTTCGACTAGCTCAAGCATAGGACACCTTAATCTAACCGAAGGCAGGCATCCTGCTCGTGATGAGGTCTTCTTTGTCCAGAATGCTGGTGCTCCTGCTGCGGGTACCGGTTTGAACAAGTCTGCGATCATCCAGAAGATCTCTCTTGCCGATGCTGAGAAGGTCCGAAACGGCACTCTCAGCGCTGCGCCTGTTACGATTATCAACACGACCAACCCTCAGGTCATTAACCCCAACGGTGGTACCAACTACAAGGGTAACATCATTTTCGCTGGTGAAGGCCAAGGCGACAACGTTCCCTCGGCGTTGTATGTTATGAACCCGGAGGCACCGTACAACACCACCAGTAAGTTTGGCACGCGTCAGCATCAACCCTGAGCTAATCTGTTCAGCTCTCATCAACAACTACTTCGGTCGTCAGTTCAACTCCCTGAACGATCTTGTTGTCAGCCCCAGGAACGGTGACCTCTATTTCACCGATACACTATACGGCTACCTTCAGGACTTCCGTCCTGTACCCGGACTCCGGAACCAGGTGTACCGCTACAATTTCAAGACCGGTGCCATCACCGTCGTTGCTGACGACTTTACACTCCCCAATGGCATCACCATTTCTCCAGATGGTAACAAGGCCTACGTGACCGACACCGGCAGTGCGCTCGGTTACTACGGCCGCAACCTGAGCTCGCCTGCTTCGGTCTACTCCTTCGATATCGCCAAGGACGGTACCTGGGAGAACCGCAAGACCTTCGCCTACATGCCTTCGTTCATTCCTGATGGTGTCCACACTGACTCCAAGGGTCGTGTCTACGCCGGCGCAGGCGATGGTGTGTGGGTGTTCAACAAGGCTGCCAAACTCATTGGCAAAATCTACACTGGAACCACTGCTGCCAACTTCCAGTTCGCTGGCAAGGGGCGTATGATCGTTACTGGCCAGACCAAGCTGTTCTACGTCACTCTTGCTGCTTCGGGTGCTCCCCTTCAGTGATCGACAGAGGCTTAGACGCGACTCATCGCTACGACCAAAAGTTCGGATAATGATAGATGCCTAATGTAATGCATGATACGAAGAACACGTTGTTCAATGTGCACGATCTAGCAACACACCGTCCTGCTTATGGACCTTCACAAAACGTGGTGTTTTGTTTTTTGTGTCGTTGTCCGTCTCGTTCGCTCGGCACATACTAAGGACTAATAACTACTCCGCAAGAATTTGTGATGCTCAATTTCCAGCCACTTATCATGTTCGAGTGCAGCAGCATGCAAGGAGATTCGAAAATCCTCATTTGATCATGGCTGTACTGGCATGTTAAATACAATGTGTCGCGACCAAAGGAGAGCCAAAATACACGTGCATTCGAGCCCTCAGAGTATCGCGATAATGTAGGCCTTTGATGCTGCGACACAATGTCGTATGGTACCGTCGACGCATTTCATGCTCTCTGAGAACTCCCTTCCGTCAAACCGCAATATGTGATATGTCAAGCAAGCAAAATCTCATTCGTTCAGTAGCCATCATTTCCTATTTTTGCATTCAGCAAGTACGTCTAGTCACTTTGAGCAAACCTTCTAGACTCTTTGCAGTCTACATAGTATTTAATACCAATTGGCACCTTACTTGAAGATAATTGCAATCCTTCACCACTTCGAACTAATAAACCACCCGAAGCCTTGACGTTCATTCCTATGAAGGTGTACATATGTGTGAAAAACAAATGCCCATCAGGAGGTGATCAGTCTCAGAAAATGGCGTGTTACTCAAACCTACAGCCTTAGGATTTGCTAATTTTCCACCCCATCTCTACACGCTGTCCACTACAAGCCCAAAGCATTCCTGACTCTCTGGAGTATCCCTGGCTTCTCGACCTTACGATCGATACCACGATTCGCGTCCTGCTCGTCCTCCTCGCGAGCACAAGACGGAAGCGCAATACCAGCTACCTTTCCCGGTCCGGCGACACTCTTAGCCACCGGTGCGTTCTTGACTTCACTCTTCTTACCCTTTCCCAGCCGCGCCTCTTCTACAGAAGAGCCTGCGCTTCTATCTCGTTCTGGCTCACCGTTATCTGAGGCAGCACGTACCACACCGTCTGCAAGTGGGGGAGAGCTCGAATCCTCTTCATAGTCCAGCCACCGTTCCAGGTGCGAGAGGTATTTTGCTCTATCTTCAGCCATCTGTGTGCGCTGGGAGGCTGTGTAGGATGGGGTACGGCGGTAGTGCGAGAACGTGAAATACTTTCTGGTCCTACCGAGACGCATTTCTTCTTCTGGTGGGGAGTCTGGGGGTGACATGGTTAGGTTGGTGGTTTAGATACGTATTAGCTATGAGCATTGTGCGGTGCATTTATTACACTGTGGATAGAAGCTGCTCGACGTGTGAGAACGAGGTTTGCTAGTTGTTAGTGAATAGTATTACTGAACAAGCTTTGTTGAACAATAATACAGCCACAAACATGTTTGAGAATATCAATTCCAAGACTGAGCTGGAAGTTAATAGACTGATTCGTACGAGACTGACAGTGCAGGTCGTGAGCACCAGCACTTCAGTGTATCCTGTCTTGGTCGTTGATATATCCACGTGAGCTCTTCGATTCAAGGGAACCACGTAGGTCAAATTTTAGAAGAAAAATCAATGTCAGACGGGTATATCATTTATCTATCTCCCCTCAACATCCCACGTACTAGATACAACAAGCTTTCAAGCCCAGCTACAAAGCTTCCATCATAGAACTGCATCTACAAGAACAGAGCAGCAACAGCACCAACACCGGCAACGAAACCGCCAACCTTGATGTTGGAAGCGGCGCCTGTGAACTCGGAGACGGGCGCGCTGTACGCACCGGTGCCGGAAGGCGCAACGGTGCCAACCTCAGAGGGGAGAGGGGTCAGGACGGTGCCGGTGGGGACAACGGGAGGAACGGCTGCGCCGCTGCCAGTGGGGTAGGGCGCGGGCGCGGTGACAGCAAGCGAGGCCGGGGCGCTGGGGGTGTGGACACCATAGGAGAGAGTCCTTGAGATGAATTAGTATGAAGAAGCAAAGAGAGGATGCCAAAGAACGTACTCGGTGACAGTGACGGTAACGACACCAGAGCAAAGCTCCTCGCTGGACTGGGCAGCGACGGCAGCAATGAGAGTAGCGGCGATGATAGAGAACTTCATGTTGATTTGTTTGATTGGTAGGTTTGTTGGATTAGAAAAAAGGGTATCGTTTGATATGAACTTGAGCTGAAATGAGAAGTAAAGACTGTGGTGAGTGGTTGAAGGAGTGGCTAACAGTTCAAGAACTGATGATTATTGTTCGTCTTGCGATGATGGAAACACTGGAATGTAGAAAGGTCTGCCTGATATAGGTGCCACGAAATGAATTGCGCGTCCCGATCGATCCCATGCTGCATCTTCGACCTGACCCACCTTCCTGCTGGGCAGCGCAGGGGTCAACTGAGTGTTGGAGTAGGCAGATCAAGGGTTGAGGCGATAACGGAAATTTGCCTAATGATCGTCTCTAGGTATGAGAGTGGCTTCCCGCACTTCTTACATGACTCTCATCTCACGAGCTCGCGGTGCGGTGTCGATGGCAACTTCGAACCACGTACGCAAGTCGCAAATAGCATCCAGAACAACAAAGGAGGCGCAGCGCGTGCGCTGTTGAACATTGATGTCATGCTGGCGGCTCCCTTTCTTGGTGCAGGCTTGGTCGTTGATCGGAATGTTCTATGCGCAAGCAATGAGCCAAACAGCGTTGCTCTCGTTTCGAAACACTCTCGTTGCCGCAAGGGAGACCCCGAGATGAAGCAATATGATGGACAGATCTGAAACAACCGCTTGCCGAATGTGAGGGTGAATCCACGTGACATTGAATTACAGCGGTTTGATATGATGATGATCACACGCGCTTGTTCGTTTTGCTCATGCTACTTGATTAGCGCACGGTCGCTCGAAGCTGTGATCAATGCAGAAGCTGTTGCGCGGTTGGTTCGAGACGGGAAGGAGATCTGGGGTGATGAGATTGCGAATCTCAACCATTTCCACCTGACTCGGAAGAACAACGGCTCGAAGAAGGCAGTCTACGTTCTGCACGCCACAAGCGCTATCGATATCGTATCTGCTGAACCTTCAAATTGAGAATCTGGTGGATGATGGGTTGTAAGAGGGATGGCAAATGCGGGGTGACTTGATCGACCGTGATCGTACTCGCTAATGCAGGTACCACCAGCATCGACCACTCAAGCAGGTGCACATCATCCTGCAGGGCCCGATGAGATCTGTGTGTGATGCTATCGCAGACACAGAGTGACCTCCCGCACGACTTCTATCCCTAGTATGGCCATTACAGCCAAGCTAAGACATACCGGAATTTCTTTTGCGAAGTGTTCAAGTGGAAGAAGATTAGAACAATGCTTTACTTTGGTAATCAATCATTGAACACCTCCTTCTTTGAGCCGACAGTCCTTGTGACATTCAAGGATATGTCTGCCTCCTTAAGAATGTACCTCGCTTTCCAATTCCATCTCGGGTGGGAGCGAAAAAGGAACGCGGTTGATGCCATAGCTGCAGTCCTCAAGCTGCGCTAGCTTTTCAAGATGGTTGTGAATGAGCGGAAGAAGTGGCCGGGAGCGCGATATGAATTTTGTTTGGTGTTTCGCAGAGGCAGGCTCGAATATCGGAGGATGAAAGTCAGCACATCCCCAATCGATCAGCCAAACCCGGTTGCTGGTATCTAGAAGAAGGGTTCGAGGGCCGAGATCTCCTTGAACGAGGACAAAGTAAGGACATTGAAGAGGTAGAGTATCCTGCAAGGCTTGCTTGTAGCGCTTGCTCATGTTGAAATTCCAGGCAATCCACTTCTGGAACACTTCTTTCGTCGGAAATGGCCCTGCATCATTGTCACTGAACACATACCACGGAATATTCCTCCGCCAATAACGCCGGGATGATTCCAGTGTACAGATTGTAGCTGATGAACCATAGCTGCAACCTGCCCAACCACACCTTCTCGAATGTCTAGACATATTTCGTCCCAACATGCGTCCATTGAAGTACCCTCTACGTAGTCCATGATGATATAGCCTTCGACACCAAAACATAACGAGGAATGATCAGTGTTGAAACAACGGTATAATTGGGGCAGCCTTACTCCCGGAAACTTTGTTGCGACGTATCTCATAGTCTCGCCTTCTGAGGCTAGAACAGTGCTCCCAAATTCCATTACTAGAGTTTTGGACAATCGTACGACTTTCATGCGCGCAAGCGAGTAAAGGACCAGAGCGACTTTGCCATATGCTATAAGTTCCTTCTCTGGCATCGAAGAGATACCAAAGGTTGTGTTGTCTAGCGGGAATGTAGTTGAAGGAGTTTTTCTATCGCAAGCAGAGATAGGGCACCCACATCGACATAGGATTCGATCATCATGCACGGGCAACGTGTGGATGTTGCGCACAGGTATAGAAGTGACGGAGTCAACAGGAAGCTATGACATGGACGACAGCTAGGCACCTGCGCCACGACTTGACGAGATTGTGCACCGAAGTGGACTGTGGTTGCCTCCCCCAACAACACAACGTTCGAACAATGGCCACCATAGTCACCTGACCGAATAAAGCCCGTACAACTTGGTTTGCATTGTCGTCCAAATCAATGGAATTGCGACTTCGCATTCGCTCCGTAACTACATTAATCACTTTACTCTGCCCATGATAGGATCCGCCGGCGCATCCAAATCTTCTGTAAACTCTGCAGCTTTGCTCTTCACTGCATTCAACATAGCGCGGTCGAAATCATCTCGGCTTCTAAGCACGGCCTCGACCCAACTGATATGCACCTCTCTATACGTAGCCTTGAACTCCTCGTAAACAAAGGGAACTTGCGACTTGTCCGTTTCGAGCAGCCTCAAGAAAAACTCGACGGCCCTCCATCGCTGCGTGATTTCACGGCCTTGCTCGCCGAATGATCGGAAAAACTCGAAGGCTGCCACGAGATCGTCGCGAAGTTTTGCCGCAAAGGCGTCACTTCTTCTAAACTTGACACCCTTGTTCCTTACCGCGCCGAGGTATTGTACAAGCAACTCATCTGCCAAGGAGTCGATGAGCAGATCTCGCAATGAGCGGTGGACCTGTTCCTCGTAATCGGCGAGGTAGTCGCGGAATGTGATGATAATGGATGCCATATCGGTTCTTTGGTACCATTCTTGTGTGAAGAACTTGCTTAGGATAGGCCGGAAGTCTGTCAGGAAGATGAGCTGACAGAAGATCTGTATGCAATGGCTACTGATATCGATATAGCCATTTCGGAGCTCATCAAGCTGTGTAGCCAGGCGGTCAGTAGCGTATTGTGCGGACAGGAGAGGCGTAGCTTCTCTTTCGAATATGGTGACGAAGCTGGGCCGGCCGACGGCTTCATCAGCATCGTCGATGCAGATGATCTGGTCGTTCGCAATGGCGATCAACCATTCCTGGAAAACTGCTACGCCCTCACCGTCCTGCGCGGGCGTCGGACCCATATACTTGTCCTTCTCGTCGTCGATGAGTTGCATCCAGATACGTTGACGCGTGGTAAGTGCACGAATCATGGCGTCAACAGTGCCTTCGGCGACGTCGGTTCGTTCACTGCTGGCAGCTACAGAGAGATTTTGCGACAGCATAGTCCACACGTCACCTAGCGAGCGCGTCTGGAAGATGCCATCGGGGTTGGCCTCGTATGCATTGCGATCCTGTTCAAGGAAGCTGTTTCTATCGCCTGAGTTGATGCGATCCATGAACTGGTCCACGGCATTGATGATGACCTGTCGGTACGTACGAATCAGCTCAGGGCCACGATTGTCAATTACATGCGGCTCGAGTGCTTCTTCTGAGAAGCCGAGCTTGTTCATCTTTGCGTAATACCTGTCCACCCAGTTGATGACGGCGAGCAGGTACTGTGGTCCAATACCCTCATCATCAGCGAGGCTCACGAGGAAGTCGTGCATCTGCTTGTGGTAGATGTCGGTGTATGTCTGCATAATTTTCCACTTCTTAGGCATGAGATTGATCATGCCTAGCTTGACGGTGTTGAGGTTGTTGAAGTACCACTTGAAGTACTTGTCAACCTTCTCGGGATCTTCGTCGAACTTCTCACGAACATCTGCCATATTCGCGTCACAGACGTATTCAATGGCCTTGGTGAATTTGTCCTTGTATCCGCGTAGCTCTTTCGGTCCAGCAGTGATGGACTTGAACCGCGATGCGAGATCTTTATACTCGCGCTGGGCGTCTTGCAGTGCCTTGACCTTGGCATCTGTCTTCTCTTCCTCTTCAACGATAACGGCGAGTCGCACGACCATGCCGTCGTTGCCTGTCTGCACCAGCTCGATCAGGTTGATGCAGGCCTCGCCGATGTGCTGATCAAACCGCTCGATGACATCGTCGAGACGGGCGAAGAGGTCCTGGACAGTGGCGCCATTCTCGAGGGTCAGGTTGTCAATGAGCTCGGTGGAGCCGTCTTCAGTGCTCTTGATTTGGTCCATGGCGACGTCGCGGATATCGCGCAGCTGCGTCAGGCCGTAGTGAATTTGCAGCAGGTTGGGCTGCTCGGTAGGCGCCTCGTCGTCTTGGTCGAGCAGGAATTCGAGCTGGGCGAGGCGCTCGTCGAAGGTCTGGATGTCGCGGCGCATCTTCTCAACGCTCTCGAAGTTCTTGTGGGTTTGAGCGACGACGTTGATGTGGGGGAAGTCCTGAATCATGTTCTGGGCCTCAGCGCACAGCTTATCAATCTTCATCATCTCTTCTTTGATCAGATTGACGGTGCGCTGGCCCTCGGTGATGCTGTTCATGCCGGCCTGGGTCAGCTCCAGCTGCTCGCGTAGGCCATGGCGCAGCTGTCCGTCGACGGCAGCTTTCTTTCGTGTGAACTCGGCCTTGAGTGCGGGGATCTTGTCGAGGTCCTCAGGATGCCGCAGCAGCTGCGCGAGCGACTCGACGTCGCCCATGGTCGTGGAGCGGGCGTCACCGGGGGCGAGCAGGTGTGCGGTACGGTGTGCAGACCATCCGTCTCGTCGTGCGTGGTGCCAATTCGGCTTCTTCGGGCATGCGCCGGGTCGTCGTGGATGTGTAAGCCGTTGTGCTGTTAGGTTGGTGTTGATGTTGCGGAGGTCCAGGCACTCCCGGCGCCAGCCAGTTGTGAATGGCTCGAGGCTATCCCCGCCGCTCCTACACTAGATCCCCGCGCCACTGCTTCAGTCACCCAGGGTTCGAATAATTTTTGCGCCTCACCACCTCACCACGTACACGACTGCCTGCACCGCGCAGACTTCTCGCGTTCAATATGGCCGACGAAGACGTCAACCTCTACGACGAGATCGAAATCGAGGACTGCTTCTACGACGAGACCCTGCAGATCTACCACCACCCATGTCCCTGCGGCGACCGCTTTGAGATTTCGATTTACGACATGCGGGATGGCGAGGATATTGCGCGCTGTCCGAGCTGCTCGCTGATGATTCGCATCATATTCGACCAGGTGGGTGGCGGGCAAAGAAGGCTGCAGGAAGTGCGTGCATGGCTAACCTGGGACAGTCTGATCTGCCAAAGGAAAAGGACGATGCGCCGGGCGCAGCGACTGCTGTTACTGCGTAGGAAACGATTGAAGAACAGGAAGAAGAACATGCTGCATTAGGGGCGTTGCACGGGCCGGCGTTTGGGATACCACAGGGAAGACTTGTCTGCATCCAGTACATATTTTGGAATGTCAAACCATGATATCGCTATATTGTACAGTGCATTGCTTCTTCCAGCGCTTTACATTCTACCTGGGCACATCGTCGTCCACTTCGTTGTCGATGCCCAGTTCCTTGCGGATGATGTCAGTCAGACTCGTGCCGTCGCGGAGGTATACCCAGTCGCCGCTACCGCCGCCCTCCTTTGCGTTCTGTCCCTCCTGCAGGACAACCCAGTCGAAGCGTTTGGGGCCTGAGATGGGCGAGCTGAGCCAGATCTGCTTGTTCGGTGGCTGCTTGTTGAGCACGTAACTGAGCTGCTTGGAGATGTAGTCGACCCTGAGGACGCCGGCCTGTTCTGCATCAGTATGTGTTCTGTGTCCCAGTACGAACAATATGGCGCACCGAGTATTCGACCTCGATATCCGGGTTCTTCTCCTGTTGCTCCTCCAGACGTTCAACCAGCTCGTTCAGGTACTCATCGGCGTGCTCGTGGAATTCGGTGGTGGAAATATCGGTGGGCACAGTGGGCGTCTCGTGGTCTTCGGACTCCTTGGGCGGAGGGTTCTCGCTATCAGGCATGATACTGCGCATGCTCGAGGAGCCATGGAGGGCGCGCACTGAAGCTCTGCCCATGTTGACAGCTGCAGCGCGGGCGATGATGCCATGGGCGGGCGTCGAAGCGCGCAATGGCGCACCAGCGGCACGACGGAGAGCCAAAGAGCCAATTCGTGTGACAGACTTCATTGCGATGGAGAGTATGCAAGATAACTGGCGTTGATGCGTTGTTGGTGTTCAATGCGGGTATGAGTGCGGAGTGCAGCTTGCTGAGGGAAGCTGGTGGAGCTCTGCCAATCGATAAGTACGCCATCACATCATAGCCCAGCCCAGGTACCCTGTCGCTGCTCATTGCTCCCCACATGCACATGCACAATCACATTCACATGTACCGTGCGCCATGATAAACGCGGTCCTCGTCTTCAACAATGCTGGTCAGCCGCGCCTTACCAAGTTCTATACCCAGCTTGAAACCAGCGTGCAGCAGCGCTTGATTTCCGAGATCTTCACCCTCGTCGCAAACCGGCCCAACTCAGCGTGCAACTTCCTGCCGTATGTCCTCGAACTGCTGAAAACCCTCCCGAATGGCCCACCCTAACGCTTCATGCAGATTACCACCGCTGCTGCAGCAGTCGTCTAAATCCTCCACCCCAAGCACCCCGCACAACGACACCCCCTCCCTCGTTACCTACCGTCACTATGCAACCCTCTACTTCATTGTCATCTCCACCTCAACAGAGTCGCCGCTCGCGCTGCTCGACTTGATACAAGTGTTTGTGCAAGCCCTGGACGGGCTGTTCGAGAACGTGTGCGAGCTTGACCTTATCTTCAACTTCGAGACACTCCACGCTGCACTTGGAGAAATGATAGTTGGAGGTGTTGTTGTGGAGACACAGCTCGATAGGGTTATTGAGGGTGTCAAGAGTCAAGGAAGGGTTGCGAAGAGGCCAGTCAACGAGGGGAAATTTGGGAGTGGTGGGATAGGGATGGGTAGAGGTGGGGGATTGTGGGCAGGGCGATAGCATGAGCGTGCGATGATACCCCAGATGATGATGAATGAGCAACTCTGGTATGTGGCCAAGGTCCTGCCCATGTAGAGTTCCGGCAGTAGATCGACGAGATTTGCCGGCATGCAAGACAGTCCTGTCCAAGAATAGGACATCTGAAGATTTGCCCACACAAGGATACATGGATGGCACGTTGCAGCATGGGCAATCTATCGGAGTTTATAACTAAGTACATACATGATATGCGTGCTGTGGAAGCGCAGCTCTGTTGCAGCATTCCCTTGGTGAGCACGCTAGCAGAACAACCCAATTGAACTGAACGCGTGATGCAACATCTCAGCGTGCCTCTGTTTCATCTCGTAGCTTCTCGCGATACTATTCAAATGAACTATGTGAATGTTCAGTCTTCTCTTGGCCCCTACGTCGAGTGTAGGGTTGCGGTGGAAAGCCGCGATGGCAGCTCGCATTGGTGGCGAGAAAGGCCGCCACGGCAAGGAAATCGGCCTCAACCACAACAGTAATAGAAGCAACCAGATATTCCACTCATCGTACTTTTGCTACGAAAACCCCTTCTCTCATCCACTGCCTTTGGCTTGAGTGTCCGAAAGTGCCGACAACCCATCATGGAGAGCACCTCGCCGAATATTTCACACGAGCTGACAAAGACCATCATCTCACTACAGCAAACCACCCGTAATGTCAGACGAAAAATCGAGAAAGAACAGCAGGAACTGGTTTTTGATGCATCACAGCCAGTACGGCTCCTTTTCTGTTGCTCTGTTCTCTCAATACTAACCACGCCAGATCGGACACCTCCTCGACAGCACAAATGCAAGCGATATCCTCAGCCTGGCAAGATCCACCAACGAAACGGCCTCAGAGCTAGCAAATCTGGAAACAAAACTCACCACTCTGCAAAGCACCTTGGAACAGCGACAGCAATGGCACCCTCCTGCTCAATCGACTGCCATTCCCTGCTCCACAGATTTCCTCGACTTATCCGATTTGAGCACCGCCGTGGGCCTCCTTGCCGACGTCGTCAAGTACTCAAATCCTAATACTCAATTAACACCGCAAAAAGCTTTCGCCGGCAGGGAATGGACATGGGACCCTTTGTGGCGCGAGTTCTTCTCCACGTCTCCGCTTGCAGACAATGAGCCGCCGACTACTTTGTATCTCTCGCGCTGGTACTTTGACCCGCACCGTGAGGTCTGGCACCATGCCAATATGACCGAGTCCGGTTTGTTGCCTGATGAGGCGCAGCAGCGGCTTGGGAGCTGGGAAGATTGGCGCTGGGATCCGAGATGTGGCGAGTGGGGGCTTGATGTGAGCTGTGAGCTGGAAGAAGAAGAGCGGGTAGCGGGAGCGAAGTTGTGCGTTTTCGCGAGTACGTGGCAGAAACGAGAGGAGGTTTGGATGTATGTTGGTGCGAGGGGAGGGTGAGAGCGAAGAGTTGAGATGGAGGATTGAAGGGGAGGTCTTGGTTGTAATCTACAGGGTGTCATATTCGTATCAAAAGCGACTGGCCACTGATGGCCACGTTTTGAGAACCCATAAGGGATGCGGAGATATTGTAAACGCTGATTACGAGCAGACCCTTAAAAACGACTGTCGCAGCATCAAAGACCTACATTATCACGATACCTAAGGGTTCGAATGCACGTGTGTTTTGACTCTCTTTTCGTCGCAACAACAACATATCGGACTCGATCTGTATAGCTCTTCCATCTCCTGTTTGAGTGTTTGTGTGAAACCTATACTGAGGCCCATCAAGGCAGGTCTCGTCTCTCTCAGCGTGTGTGACATGCCGCTATACCCCAACATGCAACTGAACCCAGAAGAGTACATTGCGAACACAAACACACCAGTTCATGCGCACGCCACTGAGTAGTACACCTATCAGTTACTTCGCTGGTCTTATGCTTATCGCGGCGCGAACGACGCGTTCATTTTATATCTTGCGCATACTGTGTATAGGTACCGATCGTGAACCCAACCAAAACCTAGTGTGGAATCGAGGCTGATACGCACGGACCTTCATATAACGTCATCGCCAGCTGACTGCTACTCACGATCGTCGACAGTAGTAGCACAGCCCCGCCAGTGTATTTCCTAAAAGAACAACAACAGAGGCCAAGAAACGAAGGAAGCTTTATGAGGCCCCCAACCTCTTAGGCCCCCAACCTGCTCGCGGCTGAGCATCGTCAAGGCTTTTGGCTGTGAAGATCCCCTTGATGCGATGGAGTACTTATAGCCTCAACGCTGAGAGAGGATTGAGGCACCTCATCAGCGACCAACGCCTACCTTGAAAGAATCAAACAATCGGCAGATACTCCACGCATATCTAAACCTGCTCTATCATCCAGAATGTCGACACACTCATCCATAGCCGGCAGTCCGCCTAGAGAATTTGAGACACCTAAAGGTGTGACCCTCCAGGTCGACTTCGCCTGGAGCAAGTTTCGCAATGTTGTCAGCGAAAAAGAGGGCGACAAACTTACGCCAGTATACATCCAACACTTTCGCCCAACCAAGCCTCAGTTGCGCATTGAAGATGTAACGAGTAATACACAAATCTCTACCGGAACCATCAACAATGTTTCTATTGCAGCTGAATGTACGGTCCACGGCCAGAAAATTGAGATCAAACCTCTCAAGAAATGGAAGACAGCGTACAACTATCTTTCCAGCACACTATCATCAACTGGAAGTGCGATACCCATTACGTGGATTACAACCAACAGCATGAAGATCTGGGACTTCATCTGCATCGACTCAACGACGCAAGCACCCATCGCCAAATTCTCGATCAATTTTTGGGCCCTGAAACAGATCGGAAACTTCCACTTCGAGCAGAGCGCGGCCGCTCTGTCTAAGGAAGTACGCGACGAGATTGTGACAGTCGGTCTGACGATAGTGTATGTCATGATGACCAGGATGAACAATCCTCTGCATCTTCTCGGCGCGACCTTCGCCAAGGCTGGAAAGGTCGAGGACGATGTGCGCGCTGAAGGTACAGAGCTCAACGAAAGAACAAACGGTGGGATGAAGCACAAGCAGGTATGAGTGCGTCGACGTGCACTAAGCAACGCGACATTGGCCAGATAAGCTCTTATCCATCACTGCCTTGCACGGTGCAGACCGCGCAGCTCGACACCAATCAGTCAACTCTGCGATGTACAATTTTTCAATTATACCGGAGCTACTAGGACGCACATGGAAGGCTGGCGTCCATTAATCTTGCAGTTGTGCAAGCGAGCTTTCTCCGTGTTTCAACGCGTCAACCAGGAAGACTGGCGAAAGGATGTTCAAGTATATATCCCTACGTAGTATTTCTCAATACCAATAGATCTCGTTCTTGTAATCATTCAATCATGTGTCTGTTATTATTTGCTACAGTGTTGTGCTGGCGTTTTCACTACCTCAACACACAACGTCCAGAGGATGTCCCTATGCATCTGGTGTTCAAGGAAGGACAGGCTGTCCGTACGCCAGATGTAAATCAAGAGACACAATGTTAAGTCCATGGTCACGTCGAGCTGAAAACAAGTACGGTGTTTTCTTTGTGAACCGTATCGCGCCAGGCACGTCTGAGCTATATATCGCAAACGCGCACGGCAGTGACGAACGTAAGCTGCTGGACAGAACATCAACCTTCGAGTACCACGCCTCTTTTCCCGCAGACGGACAGTGGATAATCTTCACAACTGAACTCAATGGAGACGGCGGCTCGGTGAACATCACATCAGAGCCCGGGCAAGAAGTCACTAAAGATCTTAGGACAATTACCGTACTCGAGCAGATGGCACCGACCTAGAAAAGATTATCGCATTCTCCTCGTTCGAAGACGCAGCTACAATGTCACCGGACGGCACGGAACAACTACAAAGCCAACATACGGGCATCTGACCTTGCTACAAGCACGACACCCAATCTGCCCAATACTATTACTGTGAAAGGGTCATATCAGCTTGCCTGAAAGCTATCTGCGTCCCTCTGGTCTCTGGTCTCCAGACGGAGAATGGATGGCGTTCAGCTCGGATCGCAACACGCAGTGGCGTGGTCATGGCAATGGCACAGGTTGGGAGCATACTCAAGAGCTTTCGATCTACGCTATTCTTACGAATGGAAGTGACTTCCGCCAAGTCGCAACAAATCGTTCACACTGTCTCGGCAGTCCGAAATGGTCTGTCGATGGCAAGCGCGTGGTTTACTATGAGATGACTACCGAAGGCACGTGGGGTGCGCATTGCCCTGAGTCGTTACAAAGCACATCTAGTCAACTGGTTTCTGTTGGTTTCGAGAGTGGCCTTGATCGTGTCGAGCATACGAGTGGTGCAGGCCTCAAGATGTTCCCGCAATGGCTGCCAAACGGCACACTTGCATACCTGATCAAGAATACAGCCAGCGAAGGGCTAGGATATGTTACAGGAAATATGACTGGAACCGTACCACGTTCTGTTCGCAGTCCTGCATGGTCGCCTGACGGTAGCAAAGTGGTCTATGAGAAAGTCGACTTGCAAGCAATCGCCCTATGAGCAAGACGCTCTACTCCTGGGAACAAGATTGGGAGTATCGGTTCACCGACGTCTTCCCTCAACTTTCTAGGCAGGGTCAACTCGCGACTACACAATAGAAACTCGAGAACAGTAGCATTGCCACGATGAACCCGGACCTCACCAACGCGCAAGACGGGTTTGATGTGTTTGGCAACGGCCAGGTTAATGCGACAGAGGTCGCAAAAGGCCTGACGGGCGCTTTCCAGCCGGCATGGAGCCCCGGCGGTGGGCGGCTCGTCTTTGGGCTCGGCTCGTGGTTCCAATACCGTACGACTGGCAACGCATCATTGTATCGCGTCACTGCAAACGGCAATTACTTCGAGCAGCTCACAGACGGCAGCGTCAACACCGGCTTGCCGGGTTTCAAGCGACGGGAAGCGCATTGTCTACCGTGTTTGGGGTGCGGAGTATGGCCTGCGCATAATGGACCTTCACACACGGTCGGTGACTGTGCTCTCAAATAGCATGTCCACAAACTATGACAACGTTCCATTCTGGTCGTCTGATGGCGAGA
>JUDZ01009539.1:0-26649 GCA_000812845.1 Stagonosporopsis tanaceti | reverse complement strand
AGGTATGTTATAGACATTTCCAGTGTGGTTGAGTCACAGTTTAGAACATTTGAAAGCTGTTGGAGCTATCAAGGTTCTGCGTCATTTGCGACTGCGCGCTTTTATCATTCAACAACAGCAATTGTGCTCACCACACAGCAGCCATATACCCCCGAATAGCTGAGTGCAGTACTTGCTCCGTTCTCAATGTCTCTCGCGCGCCCCAACCCACGTTTCCTTGCCCGTACGAACCGCATCTT
Source organism: Stagonosporopsis tanaceti (assembly GCA_000812845.1). Taxonomy (NCBI): domain Eukaryota; kingdom Fungi; phylum Ascomycota; class Dothideomycetes; order Pleosporales; family Didymellaceae; genus Stagonosporopsis; species Stagonosporopsis tanaceti. Next base: position 26,410 of record JUDZ01009539.1, on the reverse strand, counting down.
CGCGTCGCAAACACGAAGCTATGCTGCACCTGGTGACGGCGCAATTCCCGCCGCGAAGAAGAAGTACATACCGACCACTGGCACGTATCCACTCGGATTCAAGGCCGGTAGCGCACACGTAGGTGTGAAAGCTTCAAACACCCGGTTCGACGACCTTGCGCTCATTGCGTCTGATTCACCATGCGCTGGTGCTGCAGTGTTCACAACCAACAAGTTCCAGGCTGCACCTGTTACAGTAAGCAGGAATTTACTCAAGAGCAGGAAGGGTGAGGGTGTCAGGTCTGTCATTATCAACAGCGGCTGCGCCAATGCTGTGACAGGGAAAGGTGGTATCGAAGACGCTACATTGATGGGCAAAGAGACCGATAAGGCTTTCATAAATGACAGCAATGGCGAAGACGATGGCCAGAGCCGAAGTATCGTTATGAGCACTGGTGTTATTGGCCAACGACTACCTATCCAAAAGATTGTCTCGAAAATCCCCACGGCATACTACAACCTTGGAGAGACACACGAGCACTGGTTAGGCACTGCCAAAGCTATCTGCACCACCGACACATTCCCCAAGCTTGTTTCCAAGACCTTCACGCTACCAAGTAGTCAAGAAGAGTACCACATCGCCGGAATGACGAAAGGTGCTGGCATGATTCACCCTAACATGGCTACCCTCCTCGGCGTGATCTGCACCGACGCACCTGTCTCCGCAGGGCCGCTGCAGGCAGCTCTCACGTCCGCAATCACCAAGTCTTTCAACAGCATCTCCATCGACGGCGACACATCAACCAACGATACCGTTGCCATCCTGGCCAACGGCGCAGCCGGCGGCAAGCTTATCGACAGCACCTCGTCTCCTGACTTTGATGCCTTCCAGAAGACCTTGACAGACTTCTCCATTGACCTCGCTAAGCTCGTTGTCCGCGACGGTGAAGGTGCTACGAAGTTTGTCACCATCCGCGTCACCAACGCCGCGACCTACAAAGATGCTCACCGCGTCGCCTCGACAATCGCGCGCTCTCCTCTCGTCAAGACGGCTCTATACGGCAAAGACGCTAATTGGGGCCGTATCCTATGTGCCACTGGCTACGCGGAGAACGTCGACAGCGTCATCCCTGAGGAGACGAGCGTTAGCTTCACCCCCTCAGATGGCAGCGAGGAGCTGAAGTTGCTGATCCGCGGCGAACCGGAGCAGGTTGATGAAGAGCGCGCAGCGAAAATTTTGGAAGCAGAGGATTTGGAGATCAAGGTGCAACTGAGTGAGGGCAAGTATAAGGAGGAGGCAATCTTCTGGACGTGTGATTTCTCGCATGAGTACGTGACTATCAACGGAGATTACAGGACATGAGAGAGTAAGCATGCATGCATTTGGTCCATTGGCACTTTGCAAAGCGTTTTGAGTTCAGCTCCTGTGTTTGGCTCGTTCCGGTCTTATGAAGCTCTGACGTGTTTTGCACTCGTTCGTCAGGTTGATCCCTTGTCGTGAACAACACGGGCATGAAGCAGCCTCATTCTTTTCCAAGACCACATTTCGAACCAACATCGAATTCGCGACCTGATGGCAGTATCGTATCGCCAACTCGCGAGTCAAAGGATGCAAACCCTGCATACTACAGGCGTAAGCGCGCTGCGTGGGGCGGAGGCTCACACATGCAACTCGCTTACGGTTCACTCAGCTTGGTCCATCCTAATATACAATGCCGCACGATCTATTCCTCCCCATGCTTTTCAAATGACAACCGCTGCTTATCAGTACGACGCGCTTCCTGATGGCAAATGGTGCCGCTTTTTGCGCATCCATCCTGGACAACATGATAGCCCTTTACGCTGCGACTTGATCTCTACATCCTTGAAAGCTGCCCCAAGCTACACAGCCCTGTCCTATGTCTGGGGTGATCCTACCAAAATAGGCCATGTTTTTTGTTCTGACATCAAAACAACTGTTACACACAGCCTACTCGGAGGTCTTCGTCAGCTTCGACATCCTGAGAAAGATGCCATGGTGTGGGCTGATGCGATCTGCATTAACCAGTCCGATGTCAAAGAGAAAAGCAATCAAGTCAACATGATGGGTGCGATCTATGACCAGGCTACCGAGGTCTTTGTCTGGTTAGGGGACGATCCTGAATCAAGGGCATGGCACGCTTTCAATGCCTTACCTCCTGTCAACGCGGCCGTCGTTTCTGGGACCTACCGGACTTGGTACGAAAGTGACTTTGACGTCAACTGAGTCATAACGAAGACCCGGACGCTCCACGTGGTAAAATTTCGAGAGACAATACAGGCGCTTTACTGAATGAACGGCAGCTAGAAGCCATCAAACGGATGTATAATTTGCCTTGGTTCACCCGCGTGTGGGTACTCCAAGAAGTTGGTCTGGCTTCAAAGGCGACAGCGGGTTGGGGCAATTGTCGCATCGACTTCAGCGAAATTGCAACGTTTGTTTGGTTTGCAATGAGTAACCAAGACCTAGGAAGACGAGTGGGCGACGAAACAAGGGCAATTATTGCCCGCTGCCCGTACAATGCTGTCTATGGGGTATGGTCTACATACGGCAAGGCAAACTCATGGATCCAAGCATCTAGCCCGCTGAAGATCTGGGCTGAGCATCTTGCTAGCCAGACTGTTATCGATTTCGTTTTGGTATTGGAAGCCTCTCGAGCCTTTAGCGCCACAGATGCCCGAGATCATGTCTTCGCGTTTCTGGGTCATCCATGCGCCTTAATGCCAGGAACTGAAGAGCCGATATTAGAAGCAGATTACGAGCTCGATCTCGAGCATCTCTACTGTCTCGTTGCCAGAAGGCTCGCAACAATGTCACTGAACTTTCTGGTTCAGGCTCAGAGCACCGCGGAGAGCCTCGCGCGCACCAAAGGATTCCCTTCTTGGGTGCCGCGTTGGGATTCGAGCATAGCAGGGGCTTCTAATGCTTTCTGGGAAGCATGGGATGCAAGCCTACGCGTCAGCAAACAACCATCTTACACAGTACAGATCTCTGGGAACAGACTCAATGTTTCGGCTGTCTTATTCGATGTCGTCAAATACCAAACCAGCATCATCGGACCCGCAGACGTTGACCCTGAGACCAACCAGATCGGATTTAGAATTGAAGAGTGCTGGAATCTTACCGAAAAGGCAGCAGAGACTGTCCCACATAAGTACCCTGACAATCCCGCTCTTGCACTTGCCTGCGTTCTTCAGTGCTGCTATGTACCCAAAGATGAAGATGTCACTGACCACTTCCTCCAAATGGTGGGCGATTTCCTCCAAGCTTGTATCCACTGGAACAACAAGTTCTATATGGAAAAACTACTTCACCTCGAGTTGGAGTACCAATGGGGCGTCCTACAGCACTTTGACTTTGCGGGGAGATTTAAGCACTATGCAAACCACAGGCGCTTTTTTGTCACAAAAGGAGGGTACTGGGGCTTGGGTCCGGCAGCGATGCAGGAAGACGATGTATGTGCAGTGTTGCTTGGGGCTGACGTACCTTTTGTTCTGAGATCTACTGCCGATAAGGGAGTTTTCAAGCTTGTAGGGCAGGCTTATGTTCATGGGATTATGTATGGGGAGTTACTCCAAGGAGTCGAAGGTGAAGGCACGATTGCTTTGGAGCAGATAGTCATCAAGTAGGTCAAGGCAGCAAAGAGCCGTACGACAGTTGGATTCGTTTGCTGCCATCTTACGACAATCTAACCTGGTTTGAACACGTCTGTATTTGCATGCATAGGAAGAAGACAATGTTAGAGGTTTTCACGTCACGAAGATGAGACGTTTTGTAATCAACTTTGGATATCTCCGCTCGTACGATGCTATTTCCTAAATGGTCTAAGCAAATACTGGATGTACACGGATTGCCGTGTAAGCAGCAGAGCATTAGTGACATCCTACACGTCTGGATTGTTTCCTCCCAGTATCTGTTTTTCCTATAGTTTCTGAAGTCGCATCTAACCTCTCATTGTTGTATTGAAAAACTCCAATATTCCAATCCACACAAGGTTTGCTCCAACACCATGTAGACAGCGAACCCCACTTTGGAGGAGTACAAGCTGTACGTACAAGAAGCCAGGACACCGTCACTAACCTTTGGCTTGGTCGTTGGCCTTGTCGTTGATCTGAGTATCTTCCTTCTTTCGAGTGAGATGAACTGTGTTGATGGTCTTGCCGTTCGCATCAATCTGGAACGCAGTCCAGTGAGGGCGGGGGTCTCTCCCAGACTCATGCTCGCTTTCTCTATTGACTGATAAGCTAACACTCTTATAGTAATGCAGCACACAATGGTGACATAGACAGACTTACTTCATCGCAATAATGGCAGCGTCGGGGTGGATTACATCTATGTTCTCCTCGACGACCTGGAGGTATTCCTCTTTGAGCCCCTCGATGGGATAGTTGCTAGGTCGCACCCATTTTGTCGTCTCCTGAACGATCTCAACGCGGACTTTACGACCTGCTTGTCCAAAGGCAGGAAGGTTCTTGAGGAAGGTACCACGGACGTAAGTCGCCATGGTTATAGTGGCACAGCTTAACGGTACAAGTAGCACTGCAAGTGCAGGAAAGTTGAGTTTCGATTGGGCCTCTAAGGTCGAGGTCAGAGACGTGTATGTGGACCAACTACCTAGTTCTCAAGAAAAAGAAGCCTGTCATTGCAGCTCCGCATGTCGAAGTGAAGTGTTTAGTGAAGGCCTGCAACGAACGGAGCGCACGACCGCAATGATTACGCCTAACTTCCTTACCCCACCACACGAGTGAAGGTACAGAGCAAACAAGACAGTTTCCAGAAACCTGACACTAGTTCTACAGCTTGATTGCAACTGATCTCGCATGATCGATCATTCCTAAGTATAGTCGTAAGGCCCAGGGGACTGCATGTGCCAGGTCCTGGTTTCGAAGGACTAAGAAATTCCAACAATATTAGCTCAAAATTTTATATACCACCACTGATTATTGGTTGCATAGTAGACACAATGGCCACAGAAAATCTGTAGGCCGAGTATGAAGGAGCCTGTGTTACGGAGCCGCGTATACTTTACCCAATTGCCTAATGGAGCAATCACAGAAAAGACATCTGTATCAACAGATAGTGATGATAATCAAGACTCTCCTATACCTAAATTCTAGTTGCGCCAGCAGAGTCGCGCTTTCACTATGTACGCTGCTGTGAGCCCCACTTTTGTTGAACTAAGAGCTCGGACTTTTGCCCTTCAACACCCTACCTCAACCGAACACTTAGACCTCAAACCCAACCAGCAATACCAATGCCATCACCATCGCGAGCCCCTGCGCTCACTCGTGTCTTGGGTGAATCCGGCCGACGCTATCTCATCGAACGAACTCTTCAGGATAAGCCTATCGAGCATGGACGCATCTATCTGGCAACGTAAGTGCTTGCATAGGAGACCATATGCCAGCGTGTTCAGCAGAACTGACTCTTCTTACTAGGTCTCAAGATCGCAAGTTCGTGTTGAAAAGCATCTCGCCAGATCAATTCCATTACTTCGCAAACATGTTCGACGATCTTCGCAGTTCTCCTTACATCCGCGTAGCTGAGGACAGTATTCCTGAACAGTCAATGTTCGCATACAGGTACATCCGTGACCAGCTTTTATCCTTCTTTCAGAAAGACGTTCCTCTCCCGATGACGAAGCGCATCTTGAGGGATGCCTTGCGTGGCATTGCGACCCTGCACGAGAAAGGCATTGTACACACTGACATCAAGCCTAACAACATTCTCGTGGAGTGGAAGGAAGAAGGAAACGACATCATCGTCGAGCAAGTCTTGATTGCCGATATCGAAGATGCAGCTTACGTTGCTGAAGACAGTATCATTGCAGGCGCACAACGGGGAAACTGGATGTGGAGAAGTCCAGAGGCGCATGTATCTGGCCCGATGCACAAGCCAACAGACATCTTTTCTTTTGGTCTTGTAGTAAGTCTGTTCCTCCGCTCCCAAAGCCTTTGCGCTGACGTGTGCCAAAACAGTGTATCTATGCGATGACGAAGCAGGTAGTACTCGCGGTCGACGAAGAGAAATTACCTGAAGGAATTGTACTTGAGGATGTCGTGATCGAGCGCCAACTATCCTACTTCTCCGACTGGGACGGAACGCGTGGATTGATCGAATATTTTGGCGATGACCCTCGGGCGCAATACTTCACCATGGTTGCCAACGACCTCACTAAGGAAAATCCAAGGCGGCCTTTCAGTACTCGACGAAATCTAGAGCCGGACTTCAAGGATCTCATAATGCGTATGATGAACGTGGATCCCAGGCAGAGGCTGACGGCTACGGAGGCGTTGGCACATCCATGGTTCGCAGAGGTATCGTGAGGGAATTACAAGGTCGGTATAGGAAGGATTGTCACTGATAAAGAACGGGCGTACTGTCAAACAAGCCGAGTCGCCACGATGAGTTGTGGTCTTGGGGACTACAAATGAACGCGACCACGCGAACGTGACCAAGCGAACCTAATCGACCGAAACAAGAGCTCATATGTCATCTTTTAAATGCTGCATTGCGTTGTACGACTTGAGTCACCGCACGTGAAAGTATCAATACATTCGTCTGATCGTCCCGTCCGTGCTCTAAAACTTGCTCCTTTCTTTATTCGTGACGTCAAGATCCTAAGAGCTCCGTGTTCTTTTATCGCCCATCGAAATTCTCGGAAAGATCTTATTTCTGACAACTTACTCTCACCCTGAGACATTTGGTAAAAAGCTGCCTGGACTGTGACGTGATCGCTGTTACACGTCTCCGTTCCTGATCACACTGAACCCTGGATCAGTTCCTGATCTCGACAGGTGCTATCCACGATTCGACCATTACCCTGCCACAGTTGAAATTTCAGCAATCGTGAGCATACGTTATACCTCGAATGACACACGCGAGATGTCGTGAGATTCGAGCCGCTGTTGTGAAGACCAAAGAGGGGCTGAATCTATCAAGCTGGCACCAGAGCATCTCCTCATATCCTTCAAATTCTCTCAGACTTATGTCCTTCAGCAGGTGTCGATCCTATCTACAGGTCCGACGCGAGTATTGTCTTACTGCCCTTGTCACTACACGACGCGGACACGACTCGACACGCGTATAAGAAAATTTCAACGTCATGTCTTAGACAACTTGGTTTCGGTTTTCGAACAACACTACGATTATTGACATCCGATTCTTCGGTAGATGTGCACATATTCGACAAGATTTCAGATCCAAAAGTGGCTGTTGGAACGATTGTTGAGATGCTGATTTGGCTTCGGCGCGCTTCCTACCGAATAACGAGCCCCACACGACTGCTACGCGCAAGGCCGAATGACGCCAGCGGGGTATCTCTTCGTCGCGAGAGCACACAATTATCCCGCCATCTACAGCTGAGACGAACATCCTAGCCAACACGGTACTGCACTTTGCTGTTTATGTCCAACATCCCGCGCGATGGAACAATTCCTGCAGCGAGTACATAACGCCATCGAGCTGACTTGACGGCCGAGAGCTGTCGCCATGAACAACATAAGAAGGAGCATCCCGCGCTTGTCGTTAAAACCCCAAACATCTCGTTATACTCCTTTCTCGCCGTTCAAGCCATACACGCCCTTCAGAATGTCTTCCGGAAAGACCGTCACTCTCAACACTGGCCACAAGATCCCGTATGTTATGCCGCTATGCAAGATCTGCGCGTAACTCTGCTAACGCTTCTGCAACAGTCAGCTGGGTTACGGCACATGGCAAGCTGCTCCCGGTGAGGTTGGCAATGGTGTTTACGAAGCTCTGAAGATTGGTTACCGACACCTGGTAAGTGACCCTGACGATCGTTGGACCCTGAAAGCCGTTGTGCTGCAAACTGGACCCTGAAAAATATTCCTCCTATCATTGTGAACTCACAATTGCTGTGTGAACATCTTTTGCTAATTTGCCTCATTCAGGATCTTGCCAAGATGTACGTCTCTACACCCTACGCTCCTCCCATCCTACACACGAGAGTTCTTCCGCCGCTTACCCCAGCGTGACCACGGCAACTGTCAATCCGCAAGTTATACTTCATTGGAGGTCGAAGCTGGGATGCCCCTCGGTGGAGACTTTCAAGAAGCTATGGCCATGTCCCCCACAATTCACAGCTAAGAAAGTTGACTAACAATTTTCGCACCAATCAGCTACGAGAACCAGAAAGAAGTCGCAGAGGGCATCAAGCGTGCCTTCAAGGACGTTCCCGGTCTCAAGCGTGAGGACATCTTCATCACCTCCAAGCTATGGAACACCCAGCACAACCCTGAGCACGTCGAGGCTGCTCTCGATGACACACTCGCCGAGCTCGAACTTGAGTACCTCGACCTCTACCTCATTCACTGGCCTGTCAACTTCGGACCTGGAAAGGACCCTCACTCTGACCTTTTCCCGGCCTCTGCCGATGCCAACGAGGTAAACATTGACAACTCTGTACCCAACAGCGAGACATGGAAGGCTGTCAACAAGCTTCCCAAGAGCAAGGTCCGCTCTGTCGGTGTCTCCAACTTCACATACCAGAACCTCAAGGCTTTGATTGAGAAGACCAACATCGTTCCTGCCGTCAATCAGATCGAGCGCCACCCCATCCTTCCTAGCAAGGAGCTCATTGCCTACGCCAAGGAGCAGAACATCCACATCACTGCCTACTCTGCCTTCGGTAACAACTTCTTTGACATTCCCCTCCTTATCACCCGCCCTGAGGTCAAGGCTATTGCCGAGAAGAAGGGAGCCACACCCGCTCAGGTTATTCTTGCCTGGAGCCAGGTCGGCGGGCACTCCGTCATCCCCAAGTCCGTCACTCCTTCCAGGATTGCAGAGAACTTCAAGGAGATCGAGCTCGATGAGGAGGACGTTGCTGCCATCCAGAAGTTCTCCGACGAGCACCAGGGCCGCAGGAGGTACAACGTCCCATACACCGCCAACAAGCCTCGCTGGAGCATAAACATCTTCAACGAGCCTGAGGAGCAGGAGGCACCTAACAAGGTCGTTTTCTAGACGTCACACACTCATCTAGAAGACCTTGAAAATGAAAAACCATCGACTTCAGCGATCCACTTGTTTCAATCAAATGATACTTGAAATTTTCGTGAGACCCCGGGATATAGCCATATTCACTGCGCCACTGCCTCCAGAGCTTGCTTTGTCACATGCTCGTGCCTCCATGTCCCTGGAATCCGGTCTCGGTGACGACCTCAATTCCAGTGACCAACTACACGGTCACTTCACAAACACTTGGTCTAAAAGATATCATTCCGTCTCTTGTCAAAGTAATACAAATAAACATCTATAACGGTATAGTGGGAGCGCCTCGATTTAGAGAGTGCATGTGTTGTTCATTTTGGTTTGAGTTAGTATGCAAAGCGTGATGCGAGCGTGCTTAGTATCATGTGTTAATGTTTCAGAGAAGGCGACGTTAGGAGGTCGCAATACGTTGCCGACTATTGAAGTATCTACAATTCTCCGATCTCCGCTGGCTTGGCCTTTAACAATGAGTATGCCTTCAGATCGCCCCATATCATGCCTGCTATGACCCACTGTCCACTCGGTCGTAAGTGGAACACTCTCTTGTATGAGTCTGGAATCAGCCAATGGATTGTATCCTCAACAATCCCTTCCCCTCCCACGGTAGTCTCATTCTTCTTGACAAACCCCTTTTCTGGATCGAACGTCCAGTCGGGATGCTCATGCAATGTCTTGTTGATCTGCTCAGCAATTCCACTCTCGAACGACCCCTTTGGAACACCATCACCAGTACTATTTTGCAGGCCCGTCTTGTTCTCCCCTCTGTCGACTGTGTCCCACTCGTAGAACATCAGTTCTTTGCGATTTGGATCCGGTTCTTGTACTCCAATCTCGCAGTAGCGACCGCGAAATGTCGTGATACTTGTATCGTAGTCAATGAACCGGATGCGGTGGCCCGCTGCTTCTACCGCTCGGCGTAGCACATTGTTTACGTCTAGAACCATCTCGTTGAGCGCCTCGCGCATCTCAAGCTTCAAGTATTGCTTGGTCCGCTCGATATTGCGCCACACAGCCCATGTGACGTTGTCGCAGGTGTTGTCCTCTATACCGAAGAAGCGAGCGTACCCGGTGACATAGATCAAACCATGGGTGGGATCGAGGTGAGGCTTTGCGGCCTCGATCAACCTTGTAACGTTGTGAAAGAGCTGTGAATCGTTGGCAATCTTCTCTCTCGCTTCACTGATCGACTTCTCGCACGCGTCTTCGCCAGCCATGTAGAACTGGTACACACAATTACTCAGGATAGGGGTGAGCCCAATGTCGTTACCACCTGCCGAGATGGTGATGATATCGAAATTAGTGCTGTTGAGCGCCGGCACTTGCTTGGCTAAGATCTCAGAGGAATCTGCGCCAGAGCATGCCAAAGACTGATGTGTTGTGTTCCATCCGTGAATGCGCAAAGAATTGTGTATGATATTGGGGTACGCCAAGGAGTAACGAGAACAAGAGAAATCAACTCGTTCTCCACTGCCCAGGCCTGCACCATACGAGTCGCCTATAGAGGCCATGGTCTGGATCCATGATAGGTCTGTATAGTCCAGGATATGCGTATCTGCTATTGTGAGTGTTCTGCTGAATGTCGTGAGCGTTGTGAGCCAGGGAGCCCAGCGTGTGAGAAACATCTTCGAGACGGTGTGGCCAGAAAGTGTCTGCAAGATACAGGGTTACAATTGTTCAATGGCAGGGTTAAGTAGATATTGTGCATGATGTTAATTGGGCTTATTACTGTTGACGGTCAAGGCAGCAGTCATGGGGCAAGCTTCCCGCACCGGCCCGCGAAAGCAAGCCGCACGAGGTGTCAGCTCGCCATGCGGTTGGACAATGACAAAGGAATATGAAGAAATGCCCGACAAGTTGCATTATCATACCAATACAGCTCTGTGTGTCTGCTTCATCACCGGAGCGCAGTTCATGGATCATGAGTTGAAGATACGACTGTAGAGTTTCTCGTGTCGACCCACCCACAAGTCCATCACTGGCACGCTCTGCCCAGCATCCTCCACCTTGCGCTCCCAACCTTCATCTACGAGGCCTCGGATGCGGTCCTGTAGCTCTCCACTTGCCAGCAATGCTTGCGCTTGATATGGCCCCATCACACTCGCACGTACGGCGGCGCTCATGACTGTCCGCGCATGAGAAAAGAGGAACAAGTACGCAGATTCGTGCAAGGGCACGGCGAGGATACGAGTAACCAAGCCCCAAAGCGGAGCGTAATGAGCACTAGCATGCGTTGAGGTGCGAAGAGTGGCAGAGAAGGCCACCATAGCTTCAATAGCGGTATCATTGCCTTCTCCACCGCTGCCAGTCGATGTCTTGTATTGCGCCTTGAAACTACGTTCCCACACGGCGAGCAGCGCTCGGCCCTGTGCTATGCTTGCTCGTCGCGCAACTGTGCATGGTGTGCTTGCGTCGAAGTCGTTGTCCAGCGTCTCGATCTCTTCTGGATTGCGATATCCAGCAAGAATGTATGGGAGGGCGGTACTTGCGAGCGTAGACAGTGACAGACGAAGGAAGGTGTTGAACAGCGGCAGCTGCGACGCGGATGGTGGGGAGGTTTTGTGGTGGGCTAGATATGACTCAAGACCGCTGCTGAAGGCGAACGAGCCCAGTGGCAACGCCGAGTCGGATAAGAGAAGCAGAGCATGAAGCGCTAAGACATGATCAGTATGGCGATGTGTACATGTATAGCGAAGTCGAACCTGCTCCGGGGTCAGGCGTCGGCGAGATGGGCACGGGCTGTTGGCTCAGCTTTGCTTTGGCGTCACGAAGACGCCTCTCGAGACTAGCTATCTCATCTTGTAAAGACTGCTGACTTGCAAGTGAAGAAGTCATGGAAGAGAATGATCAGGATGCGGCACGAGATGAATTGCGTCTGCGTGGCTTAGCATGCTCCTTATCGATAGAGCATCCCACTATCCCACCCCTTGCTGTCCAAGGTAACGTACAATTCTCAAATCATGTCTGTCGTGACCCAGTACCGGTATTCCAAGCATTAAAGCTCCTTCCAAAACGCCAGAAAAGAGATGTGAAGATCCAAGCAAACCCTGTCATGCCTCCAGCGCATGGGGTATCGATCCAAGTGAAAGCGCCAAACCAAAAGCCCAAATGTGCTTCACGAAACATGAAGTGTGAAGACATGTGCGTATGCTGCGACAGTAGTCTAGTCGCTCTTCTTGGGAACGTCTGCGAACATGGGCTGGCCCTTAGCTGCCTCGAAGCTCTTCGTGCTTGTCTTCTGGAAGAGTGTCTGTGGCTTTGACCTGCGTAGTATCAGCATTGCTGTCCTCGCATTTAGAGAGGGCTGAACTGTAGAGACTCACTTCTTCATGATGTTCTTGTTGCGGAAAGTGCTGAGCTTCTGTGTAGCCGGCGAGTGGATCGCATCAGAAGGCGAGACATACTTCTGAGCTCTGCCGTTTGTTAGCTTTGCACGCTGGCGGTTGGACAGCGCACACTCACTGCTCGTCCTTCATGCGCGACTCAAGAGCTTGGCGATGATACTCGAGGCTCTTGGTAGGCTCCTTTGCCTCAGAAGGTGCCGAAGGCTTGATCTGCGCGTTGACATCGCGGCTGCTGAGAACGTTGGTAGACATTGTTGTGCGAATGTGTCGGGATGTGTGGTGAATGTTGTGAATGTTGATTTAATCAAATCGTTATAAGTGGTACTGAGAGTGGATGTGTGTGTGTGTGTGTGATGGTGGGTTTCTGAACGCGTTCAAAGATGGCCGTTAAGAATGTTCAAGTTCTTAGTGTTTGGGGGAGCCTGTTACCACAGCAACAGCGATCGACAATCTTCTAAGCACGCGCGGCGAACCATGACGTGCCTGTTTACAGCCTTAGACCCTGCGTGTCTTCAGCCCTATTCCTTGTCTCCACCTGTTGCTGCGCAATTCGAGGCATTTACCCGTCCCGTTCCTGTCGACTAGAGTGACTCACATGTTCGCCGAAGTCTGGAGTGCACTAAAGGATTGACTCCTGGTTGCATCCCCCGACGTTAATGTGCATGCTATTATACGTGAAGGTGTCGCCGTGACAACTACCTGCTCATATCTGACTCTCAGGTGTAAAGATCGGTGTTGGTGAAGTACAAACACAGTCTCATTGGCTTCTCTTGTCTGCCTCCCCCACATGCAGGATCTGGAACAGCAGCACCACCTTGTGCCCCTAACAAACATGTTTCATTACCGCTACCGAGCCGGTGCTTCAAAAACGCTCTACTCCAGGAAACGTATATCATTGTGAGAGCTTTGCACATGGTAACACAAGCCATAACGGAGATGAAAACATATGCATGTAATCAATGCGATTCTTGAGAAGCGCGAAGCTCAAGGATATCATTGCCGAACGCCTACAATGCAACGCCGGTTGTGACAAGACTGTCCTATGTACATTATCTAAAACCTGCGCGATGTTAGCTCTAGAACACAACCCATGAGATTGAACTTACCTGATCTCATAATTACCTGCTCGCGTCATATATCGCACCCATTTCACACTACTGTAGTTGCTCTTCTCAAAGACCTTCAAATATCGCACAAGCAAACCAGAACTCGTAAACATGAGCAATGAGAAGCTTAGGTTGAGTGGCGGTCTCGACCATGCCTTCTGGTTTGTCATACTAGTCAGACTTGCCTCTGCGCTCAGGACGAATTCACTTTGTCCTGTGAATCGCGGAATCTTCCAGACGATGTTGTTATGCTCCGGCTCATATTTGGCCTTGCCTTGCGACGTGCGCTCCGTGATGCGTGCGGTGTTGAGGGGTGTGGGTATCCGTACGACAACGTTCGTTGCAAAGAGTTTTGATCCGTAGTTTGCCCGGATGGCAATGCTATATTCGACCTTCGTCTTTCCGATCTCGTTCACGATGGCGTGCACTTTGAAAGGAAGATTGACGTTCTCGGTTGCGCGATACCGCATGAGCTCGAACTCGCCGTCTGGCGGGATGAAGGATATTATCCTGTCTGCGTCGAACTTGCCCAGCTTGACACACTGATGGAACTGGCAATCTTCCAGTGTGACGCTCCCTGCAGCGGCTCGTGTAGCCTTTGCGCCAGCTTTATTGCCCGAGGGCTGGTGGAGATTGTCTTCGCCTAGTGTGAGGCGGTCGTTGAGGCCGAATTTGCATTCAGGTGTGCCAGAAAGATAGGCGCGCATTATGATCTGTCCGTTGACGTCTGCTCGTAAGACGGTGCCCGTTGCTGACATGAGCAGATTAACATCCTCGATGACATCGACAAAGGCTTCATTCTTGCGGTATTTGATGTCTGCCCGCCGCCACGACAGGGCACCGGTAGCTTGCATTGTGATCTTTGACGAGTCTTCCATGGCTCTTTCCGACTTGACCCCTTCCGTGGTGATGTACATCTTCAAAGTGTCCGTCTCCGTGTTCTGCGGGTACCCAAAGTCCAAGATCTCATCCAACAGCTCGTACACGAGCACGAAGTTGTTCTTCACAGCCTCCTCATCGAATTTCCCGAAGTATGCCTTTCCCAAACCGACCAAGCGATACAGAAACTCGAACACGAGCGCAGCATTGGCATTGCTCTTGGTCACGGCGACCAGGTAGATGTTCTCATGCTTCACATGGCTGAAGGTCGTCGAGCCAAGTGTCAGAATGGGCGAGCGGACTTGTGCGTTGGAGATTACTTGGATGCGGAACACGTCGGCGAGGCGCGGGCGGCAGTCGTTGCGGAAGGCGCGAAAAATGAGGTTTTCACCCTTCTGGTTGAAGATGAGGATACCAGAGAGCATTTTGGCGGGAGCTAAGCGTGAAGCGGTGACAAGCTTCTGGCGATATGCCTCCTCGTCTGTCGCTGTGCATCGCAAGCTCCCTACGAGGGGGCCGCGGGATGTAGCGTGTGGGACGCTAAGCCAATTGCAGAGGTACCTATGGAGCAACTTCCCCTTCATGGCTGCCAGCTCGACTTGCTCAAGATGACGACGGCTATCAAATTTTTGATAGCAACACGTTACTACTCCCAGAAAACACGTATTCTGCAGACTCCCTACAACTTCTTCTATGCTGTTGTTGACCTAGAAATGCGCCTACAGAAACTTCGTGATTGACTACCCAGGCAGATTGGTGTCATTGAATTGGTCTCGCGCACTACATATTGACAAGTCCTGAAATTGGGGTCTAGAGGATCTTGTCATTTTTGAAGTATGTGCTTTGGTGGCATTCAAAGTGGATCTTTGACTGGGCTTAAAGAAGGCCAAGGGGGAAGCTCGTGAAATCGGTATCCACGACAACGTATGTTTCCGGACACATATACAAATAAATGATGCCACAGAATCATAGAGTGGTCTTGATACGATGTCTACCACTAGATGCTACCGCTCGCTACTGCAGGTTGACGCAGAGCTGCCCCTGCATACCCACAGGATCAGGGTCATCTTGTCAGTTGATACTACCGGTGGTATCCACAGCATACATCTCGCTGTCTACCGCTCTTCTACAGCCGTGGCCACGACAGTGGTCGCAATTGCCGATAGTGTTACAGTTCGCTCTTACCACCTCCACTCGGGCGGATGGTGCCAATTAAGATCACGTGAAGCGCGTACCACGCTATGCCCAAGAAGGACGATTCGACGCGTCTCCTCCAGACAGCACTCCACTCACCAGAGCAATCTTGCAGCGCCAATTTCGACAAAGTACACGCCATCTTACCCAATCCTTGTTGCATGGCAGCGATTTTGTGCCCTGAACCTACATAGTATGTACAAGATTCTCTAAAGTTTGCCACCGGAGGCGACAGGAAGGCGATTGATTCGACGCGGCCTATCATTCGGCGCGCAACGACCAGGGGCATCGCCGCCCTTGACACTCTAACAGCGGCTTAGTGCGTCTTTCACTTTCCATTGTGTAGAAGTCGTTATACCTCTAATTGTTTCTTTCTCGTCTTCGTTCTTTCCTTTCGCACACGCCCTTCTCTACAGAGCTGCGCAACTCTAACCCCACGCTTGAAGTTCCCAAGCGCGATCGCAATGGCGCCTCGGCGTTCAACTCGAAAGTCAGCAGCTGGAGTGGCGAACAGCAACCACGTCGCTGCTATAACGCCAGGTCTTGAGTCTAGTATGTTGATATCTAGCTGTGAATTGCCACTACAGAATCAGCGTATTCTAACCGTGCTTGTAGACGATTTGCCTATGGTTAACCAGCTTGGCTCTTCATTAGGGAAGAAGCGCACCCGTAATTCTCGTTCAACGGTGCCGAACTCCTCCGATAACGACGATGTAATTCTCGATGTCGATTCGTCCATGCCTCCTGCGCAGATTCGCCGCGTTTTGAAGCAAGTTTCGATCCCCACCATGGCCACGAAGCAGACTCCTGCATCCGCCGCCGTGCAGCAGACGGATTCGGAGACTTCGAACAGAACTCCGTCTCTCGACAACTCTGACTACGATACACCTGGCACGAGCATATCGAATACACCGGCCGTTTCCTTCGGTCACAGTCATGGCGTTGGCCGCAAGAGTACACTGAGCAGGGCGGTCACGGCTCGATCTGGTGCAATTGAGGATAGCGACGAGGAAGTTGACGCATTCGATCTGGATGCTGAGCTTGCTATGCAGATGCAGATCGAAGAAGATGAAGGCGAACACCCCAGCAAGCGCCGGAGGATCGAGGAAGTTGAGGACGACGAAGATGAAATAAAGAACATCTACACTCGACGACCACGAGCAACGACTGCGGCCTATAAGGATAAGGGCAAGGGCAAGGCAAAGTCAGAGTACAATAGTGGGGCCGAAGATGACGAAGATGACGAAGACTCGCTGCTCGATGAAATCATATCGGAACCTGCCTACACCGGCAAGGGTAAGGGCAAGGCTGTCCTCGAAAGTACCTCGCGTCGTCGCAACCGTGTCGACCAATCCAGCGCCATTCGTAACACTATTTTGGACGACATCATCAGCGATCTTGAGGAAGACTCAGAGGAAGAAGACGAGTTCAAGCCAGACGAAGCCGGCTCGCCAATCGATATTAGTGATTTCGAAAGCCTAGCCAGGGAGGACAGCGAAGAAGATGAGCCATTGATGTTGGCCAGTGCGCGTCTCAAGACGGCTTCAGAGGCGAAGACGGCAAAACCATCACGTGCTAAGAAAAGCCTCACACGTGCGGAGAGGGTCGAAAGGCAGGGACGAATGGCAAGGTATGCGCATATTGTGGACAAGTGGGAGCGAAAGCGCGCAATGAACCGCGAGCGAGCGGAGCAGCAACATCCAAAGCTACGAACAATGTGGGACGACCTCAAGAAGATCCCTGTTCTTTCTGTGGAGCGCGCGGAGCAACCCAAAACTATCACTCGACGACTGAAGCCTTTCCAACTTGAAGGTCTCAGTTGGATGATCCGCCAAGAACAAACACACTACAGAGGTGGCCTCCTCGGAGACGAGATGGGCATGGGTAAAACCATCCAAGCTGTCTCTCTTATCATGTCGGATTATCCTGCCAAAGCTCCTACTCTGGTCTGTGTACCGCCGGTCGCTTTGATGCAATGGACAAATGAGATCCGAGAGTACACCGAAAACAAGCTCAACGTTCTCGTCTACCATGGTACAAACACCAAGTGCAAGAAGATGACTATCAAGGACCTGAAGAAGTTTGATGTGATCATGGTCTCCTACAACAGTTTGGAGTCTCTTCACCGAAAGGAGGTCAAGGGTTGGAGCCGTGGAGAAGACATCATCAAAGAGGCGTCTCCGCTTCACGCTATCCACTACCATCGTCTCATTCTTGACGAAGCACACAGCATCAAATCTCGCAACACTGGTGTCGCAAAAGCATGCTTCGCTCTCCAAGGTACCTACAAGTGGTGCTTGTCTGGCACACCTGTGCAGAACCGCATCGGTGAATTCTTCTCCCTTCTGCGATTTCTTGAGGTCCGTCCATTTGCCGATTACTTCTGCCGAACCTGCCCTTGCGAGAAGCTGCATTGGGCTACAGACATCGACCACATGTGCGTTGCTTGCAACCATGGTGCATCTGAGCATATCTCGGTCTTTAACCAGGAGTTACTCAACCCCATTACGGGTGACGATGTAGATCTCCGCGAGCGAGCACTGTCCAAGTTGCACATGATCACAGCTCGCATTATGTTGCGCCGTATGAAGCGAGATCACACCAACTCCATGGAGCTGCCAATGAAGGACATCATCATTCATAACGAGTTTTTCAGCGAGGTAGAGCGCGATTTCTCCACGTCAATCATGTCGAACTCCAATCGCAAGTTCGACACCTATGTTGCTCAGGGAGTCATGCTCAATAACTACGCCAACATCTTCGGTCTAATCATGCAGATGCGTCAAGTCGCCAATCATCCGGACCTCCTCTTGAAGAAGAAGGCGGCGGAAGGCAGCGCGAACGTCTTCGTTTGTAACATCTGCGACGAGCCTGCCGAAGATGCCATACGCTCACATTGTCGTCACGAGTTCTGCCGTGCTTGCGTGAAAGACTTCATGGACACATGCGAAGCTTCAGGCACAGATGCTGACTGTCCGCGCTGCCACATTGCTTTGACTATCGACTTTGAGCAGCCCGAGCTTGAACAGGATGAAGACAGTGTCAAGAAGACGTCGATTATCAATCGCATCAAGATGGGAGACTGGACCAGCTCAACCAAGATAGAGATGCTGGTGTACGACTTGTACAAACTGCGCAGCAAGAAGCAGACGCTAAAATCTATCGTCTTCAGTCAATTCACATCAATGCTACAGCTCATCGAGTGGCGTCTGCGTCGCGCGGGTTTCAACACGGTAATGCTGGACGGTAGCATGACACCTGCTATGCGCCAGAAGAGTATCGATCACTTCATGACGAACCCGGATGTCGAGGTGTTCCTCGTGTCGCTGAAGGCTGGTGGTGTGGCGCTCAACCTGACGGAGGCGTCGAGGGTATTCATCGTTGATCCGTAAGTTCCACACCCTATTTTTGCAACGTGCATTGTTAACATGCTTCAGATGGTGGAACCCTGCTGCAGAATGGCAGTCCGCTGACCGCTGCCACCGCATCGGCCAGAAGCGCCCTTGTGTCATTACTCGTCTGTGTATCGAAGACAGTGTCGAGTCGCGTATGGTCGCGCTGCAGGAGAAGAAGGCAGCCATGATTGCTGGAACCGTCAACAACGACAAGGTTGCTATGGATCGTTTGAGTCCAGAAGACCTGCAGTTCTTGTTCCGCGGTTCCTAAAAGACTCGCATTTGTGCTTTACCCTTCATGTCACGTTACGATAGGTTTTACGAAGGATAAAGTTACTGGGTAGCTAACTACGGCGTTTTGGAGAGGACAATAGCTCAGGTGCCCGCATTTACACGTCGCACCGGAGGGGTACCATGGCGTTCAAGTTCAAGTCATGCACCGAATTCGTTTGTTAGAGCATAGACCAGGTTCATCAAATTCAGAAGTATCATGGCTTCTGTACATAACACGCAGACGCTTACGAAGTGTTGTTGCTAATGCATGGAAAATCGTCTTACAGTGTCGTGAGCCTGAGTCGTAACAGGTGATGTGGTGACGTCGATCACGAGTTTGCTACCCCAGATGCTAGACAGCCCTGCAGCCTCACCGCCAAACGCGCATGACACTAGATTCAGGATAGGGGAATCTGGTTCCCACGGCCTCACATGCTCTTTGAAGTAAACTCCAGCCCTGAGTGCATCTTGCGATATGTTGCGCACTTGGTTAGACGCTCATTGTGCAGCTGCATCTTTACACCCATGTACAGGCGCGCGTGATCGTTCCGGTGGGTTCTTGAAACCTGTGTTCGTCTGGCGTTCCAAGCATCTCCTGTTGTATATATATTCGCAGCCGCGGATCCGAGGAGAAGGAGGTTTTGTTAGGGTTCGCGGTACGTAATGTTACGTAAAGGCGCGCCTCTTGCGCGTGAAAGGACCTCGAGATCGTCATCCGCAACAACTCAGGTGCACGGATGTATCAGAAAGCGCTTTGGAAATCTGAAGTTTTGGCGTCCTCTGGGGTCGTTTTGAGCTTCGGCAAACCGGTAGGCGGGTTGGGACTTGGCTCGGGACCGAAAGAAGGTTGTGTTGCTCCAGGGCTAAAGATGGCGCAATGGCCGCTGTCTTGCAAGAGGAAGAGTGCAGTTCGGTTCAAACTCACTTCTTGTTGCCTAATAATGTTTCCTGCATAGAGCGAAAGCTTCTTTGTTTGTTGTTCGGTTACTATTGCTGTTGTTTCGTATCAGAATGAGCGTGTTTAAGAGAGCTGAGAGCTGGCATCTCGACATCGACCGGTACCTTAACCGCATCATACCCGCTTCGCCATTACATAAACTACCCACACCGGTGTCGAGATTCCTGGGTTACCGCAAAGAACAGCAGCAAGATGTTGGGAATGTATTGGGCGCATTCTGGTCATTGATCGGGGCGTTCTGCGGGCTGGCTGTGGTTGCAGCAGTGTTCAATAATACCGAGAGCATACAACAACATGCACCACCTGCGCTCATCGCGTCGTTCGTAAGTTGGCAGGCCGTATTCTTTGTCGCTGTCTAAGTCATCTGTGTAGGGTGCATCTGCAATCCTTGAATACAATGCCGTCCGCTCACCTCTCGGACAACCACGCAACGCCCTGCTCGGCCATACCTTCTCTGCCATCATCGGCGTGGGCGTCTCGAAAATCTTCCAGTACCACTCAGAGTACGAGAGGATCAAGTGGATAGCTGGCGCAATAGGATGTGCATGCGCATCTGCTGTTATGCTACTGACTGGTAGTGTTCACCCGCCGGGCGGTGCGTCTGCTGTACTTGCTGCCACAGAGCCAGCCATCACAGCCATGGGCTGGTACTTCGTGGGACTCGTTGCATGGGGAGCAACATTGATGATCGTTGTAGGTCTTGTTATCAACAACATCCAAAGACAGTTCCCAATATACTGGTGGACACCTTTGGACATAAAAAGCGCGAAAAAGCAGGACATTGAGACGGTGCCTGATGCCAGAGGCGGATTAGAGCGGAGAGAGACTGAAAAGGAGCAGAAGTTTGATCAAACAGCCGAGAAGATCGAGATTACGGGCTCCGGAGTCAGTTTGCCGGAGGCACTGAGTCTGAACAAGGACGAAGCAGAGTTGCTGGAAAGGCTGCGGGAAAGACTGAGACGAAGAGTCGACGCGGAGCGGGAGGCTAGCCATCTTGACGATACTCAGTCGAGCAGTAGAAAAAGCAGCACGGACTTTACCATGGTGCCAACAAGAAGCGAAAGTGCAAGGAGTAATACCGACAGCAGTTGCAGTGGGAGATAATGTGCTGAACAGCCTTATCATGCCACCACTGCCGAATCGGGAAGCCATAGATAAGGAAGCAATGCACGACATCAACGATCTCCGAGGCGTATTTGCACACTTCAATGGTACAAGTCCCCTTATTAGGTTGTATACAAATGCACTAAACACCGACCTAATCTTCGTACCTGCTGTCATGATCGATAGACTGCGTACCTGGCTGTAGTGAGCAGGCACCGCAGAGCGAGACAAAGCCCACTCTAGATCAATCGGCGCCGATGTAAGTATCTCAGACCAAAGGTTAAGAAGAACATTCTCGAGATTCTCAGACTCTGACAGCTGAGAGCTGTCCTAGAATCAGTCTCCACAGCATTCTGCTTGTGACTGCCAGAGCCGGACACGACCCTGAGGTGAACGCTCAGCCACGTGGGCGACTCTGACGAAGCATGGTCACATGCTGACAACTGTGAGACTTGAGTTCATCTCTCGGGCTACTCATGGTCAAGTTGAAGTAAATGCGCTGCAATTTTCTGGGGTATGTTGGTTGCGCGCGGCTTTGCGCCGGTGCCCGCCTGAGACGCTCAAAGCCTTACCTGCCCGATGACGCTGCGCGCAGTTGCTTTAGCGCTTATTGGCTGGCGTTTGGCTCGCCACGGTAGCAATACTCGATCAACAGAAAATTTAGGCACAGTTCACAGGGTTGTCCAGACGAGGCTTGCCCGAGCAGACCTATACCTGCCATTTCTTGCACGTCTGCACTCTTCCACCTCATCTCACCTTCTTCCTATATCCACTCGTTCTCCCCCGAGTCCAGCATTTGCTCTTTGTCGCTATCGATAAAGAGAGTGGAGCCGCTTGCCCCGCCGTATCTTGCAGGTGAAATTCGACGAGTTTTCATCGTCCTCCACCCCACCCTTCGCAACACCACAATACAATATGGTCTCCGCATCGAAGGCTGCCCGTGAGGCAAAGCGCGCTGCCGAGGGCAAGCCCAAGAAGACTCTCGCTTCCAAAGCCACCTCCAAGAACGCCTCCAAGAATGCCTCGACGGCTTCGTCCGTGAACGGTGACGGCGAGGACCTCGAGCTCAACGAGGAAGTCCGCAAGCTCACCATGCAGGAGGACAAGCACGGTCTGTCTGACCGCGTCACCACCGGTGTCCTGGCCTCTCTCCAGGCTTCTCGCGACGTCAAGATCACCTCCGCCTCGCTCGTGTTCCACGGAAAAGTCCTCTTCAACGACACAACCCTTGAAGTCACATACGGCCGTCGCTACGGTCTGTTGGGTGAGAACGGTTGCGGAAAGACCACTCTTCTCAAGGCTATCGACGCCCGCGAGTTCCCCTTCCCGGAGCACATCGACATCTACCTCCTGAACGCAGGTGCCCCCAAGACCGAATTGGGTGCCCTCGACTGGGTCGTTCGTGAGGCTGAGAACGAACTGGCCCGTCTCGAGAAGCTTGCTGAGGAGATCCTCGAGAAGGACGGCCCCGAGTCGCCCCAGCTTGAGGACATCTACGAGGTATGTGCTAAGTTCGCTCGCATCACCCAATAATTTACTTACAACATGATAGCGTCAAGAGAGCATGGATCCCTCCACTTTCCACGTTCGGGCTTCTCTTATCCTGACTGGTCTCGGTTTCAACAAGAAGACGATCCAGAAGAAGACCAAGGATATGTCTGGTGGATGGCGCATGCGTGTCGCTCTCGCCAAGGCTCTGTTCGTCAAGCCTGCATTGCTCCTGCTTGATGACCCCACTGCCCATTTGGACTTGGAAGCCTGCGTGTGGCTCGAGGAGTACATGAAGAAGTGGGACCGCACACTCATCCTCGTCTCCCACTCTATGGATTTCTTGAACGGTGTCTGCACAAACATGATCGACATGCGCATGAAGCAGCTCCTCTACTACGGAGGTAACTACGACTCTTACCACAAGACTCGTTCCGAGCAGGAGGTCAACCAGACCAAGGCCTACGAGAAGCAGCAGGATGAGATCAAGCACATCAAGAAGTTCATTGCTTCCGCCGGTACATACGCCAACTTGGTCAGGCAGGCCAAGTCTCGCCAGAAGATTCTCGACAAGATGGAGGCAGATGGTCTCATCGAGCCTGTCCAGGTTGACAGGGTCTTCTCCTTCCGCTTCGCCGATGTCGAGAAGCTGCCCCCGCCTGTGCTGTCGCTTGACGATGTCACTTTCTCCTACTCTGGAAACCCTGAGGAGAACCTGTACGAGAACCTCGACTTCGGTGTCGATATGGACTCGCGTACCGCCCTTGTCGGACCCAACGGTGTCGGAAAGTCGACTCTGCTCAACATCTTCACTGGCAAGCTCCAGCCAACAAGTGGTGTTGTGTCGCGTCACACCCACTTGAAGCTCGGTGTCTACTCCCAGCACTCTGCCGAGCAGCTCGACCTGACCAAGTCTGCTCTCGACTTCGTCAAGGACAGGTTCTCCCACGTCAGCCAAGACTACCAGTACTGGCGCCAGCAGCTTGGTCGCTTTGGTATGACTGGCGAGGCCCAGACATCGAAGATGGCCACCCTGTCCGACGGTCAGAAGTCTCGTATTGTTTTCGCGCTTTTGGCTATTGAGGGCCCTAACATGTTGTTGCTTGACGAGCCCACCAACGGTCTGGATATCCCCACCATCGACTCCCTTGCCGATGCTATCAAAGCCTTCAGCGGTGGTGTCGTCGTTGTGTCCCACGACTTCCGGTATGTTAAATTCCGTACTCTTGCATTAGATCGTCTGCTAAATTTTCCCTCAGTCTCCTCGATAAGATTGCCAGGGACATCATGGTCTGCGAGCACAAGACCGTCACAAGGTGGGACGGATCAATCGGCGAGTACAAGAACCATCTCCGCAAGAAGATGTCGTCGACTGGTGTCCTCTCTTAAGCGTTATACGAGATTGATGGTTTGCAAAATTGCATGCGTTCTCCGAGCTGCGGAACGCGGGTTCGAAGCAAAAGTATTGGCCTTAGAGCAGGGTTCATGATACCCCTGCAGTAGGCTGGCAGCTCAGCGCGACCAGCTTCAGTGTCTGTTCTGCGTGGGCGGAGATATCTGGATACCGCGTTTCGATGCATTGGACTTTAGAGGAGTTTCTAGATTTGGGTTATGACCAAAATGATATCACGTAGAATAAGAATGATCACAAACAAACCCATCTTTTTCTTTCCATTGCTGCCTTGCTGAGGCGTCGACAAGAGCTGGCTGGTGCCATGACGCCCCGCAGTGACAAGCAGCTGCGAACGCCCAAGCTTATCGATAGGAGGAGCCCAGGTCATTCAGTCCTCGAGCTACCGCATACTCACACGACCTTACTCACTGTCATTTGCACTTCCTCTGTGTACAGTACTCATAAGCGTCTTACCTTGAATCCTCCTCAGCTTCTGCCTCGTCCTCCTCCGCACTAGCCTGCCATGGCGGAGCTTAACAGCACGAAGCTCAACGCGGAGTCGCATCTGCTCCTCGTGCGTCCACCACTCGTATTGTCGTATGCTGATGTTAACATGCATATCAGGATCAACCCCTCCTGCGGATGCCATATGAGCTCTCGCGACGGAACTTCAAGAATGCGCAACGCTTGATCGAGCACTCTACGACCTCGCTAACCACCACACTCTCCACTACAACCAAGAGCGCCTCCAAGGCCGATGACCCCACACAGACACTCGAGTCTCTCGACGCCATGATCTCGAAGATGCAAGGCCTCAAGCGGAAATTGTCGAATCTGCAAGAAGAGGAGGCAAGACTACACAAAGCCGCCAAAGCCCGATTGCAACATCTCCAGGACCTTCACGAGGTCCAGAGCTTGGTGGATGTCAAATATGACGAGTGGTCTCGTGTCAGGCTGTCGCGCTTGCTAGTCGACTATCTGCTGCGTGAAGGCTATGCTTCAAGCGCTGCATGTCTGGCGCGATCCAAGGGCATTGAAGATCTTGTGGATGTCGATGCTTTCATATCATGCCACAAGATCGAGCGCAGTCTACGAGAGGGGATGAGTACGACGTTGGCGCTGGATTGGTGCAAAGAGCATAGCAAAGAGCTCAAGAAAGCCGGGAGCCTGCTAGAATTTGAATTGAGGTTGCAGCAGTACATCGAAATGGTTAGGCAGGGGCATGAGAGTGGAGTGTCAAGCATTTACGGCGATTTCGGAAGAGAAGGAGTTAGCATAGGAGGAGGCGGAGGGGAGCAGAAGCTGACGGAGGCGAGGGCACATGCGAAGAAGTATCTCAGCACGAGCGGAGACTTCGATTTGATAAGGCGTGCGGCTGGGTTGCTAGCTTACAGGCCATGGGATGAAGTGGAGCCGTATGCTGTGAGAGATTTCCACCTGCTACCACCACAACATGTGCTAACAATCTACAGTCACTTTACTCACCTTCGCGTTGGTCACACCTTGCCTCACTCTTTATCACAACCCACCACAACCTCTACTCCCTCCCACCACGACCACTCCTGCACATCGCCCTTTCCGCCGGCCTCTCCGCACTCAAGACACCGGCTTGCCACTCCGCCTTCACCTCATCCTCTGCAAATGCCTCCTCATCTACCACGACCGTCTGTCCGATCTGCAGCACCGAGCTCAATGAGCTGGCTCGCAACGTGCCGTATGCGCACCACACAAAGAGTATTGTGGAGAATGATCCGATCGTTCTGCCGAACGGACGCATCTATGGCAGTGAGCGGCTGAGGTTGTTCAATGAGAAGGTGGGTACAGAGAAAGGATGGGTGCGGGACCCTGTCGCAGGGAAGACGGACGAGTTGTGGAGCGAAAGCGACGTGCGGCGGGTGTTTGTTCTCTGAGAATTTTGTTTCTGGGTATCCTTTTCTACGACATAGCGTGGCGTTTGGGTATCATGTGTGGTTCTCACCACAGTAGGTATATGTGCATCCACCTCTTACAACAACCAGCGAAATACAGTTCGCTTTTACTTTCTGTACATGCTCTCCGTCATCCTGCAAATCGGCCCCAATCTCAATCACTATCATCATCCTCAGCCTTCCTCTTCTTTTGCACGACAGGCGTCCTCCTCTTCTTCCCCAGTTTGACACCCATTTTCTCCAGCTCTTTCTCCTCCTCACTGTCCGCCTCCAAGGCCACCTTCTCAAACACATACATCCTCGCCTCGCGATCCTCACCCTTCCACCCACCCCCGCCC